>SNQJ01S0148873.1:0-37402 GCA_010110895.2 Picea sitchensis
CATGCATGCATAATAGTGATGGTAAAAATAGAAAGTCTAAAATAGAACTAGTCAGTTAACTCCCACTGAACTAGTGTGTCGAAAATATAAATTTCTCCAACAGAGACAACCCACCAATAATGAAAGTGGTTGTCAAAGCACCGAGTACATTCCACAAGTGTGAATAAGGGTGTTGAGGTCGAACACTTGAATAATCCATCGATCAAGAGACATTAATGTATTCCCAACTATCGATGGTGGGATAACCTGCCACTGATGACTGCAAGCCTCTAGGTACTCATATAACTGTAGATCTCAATTCCATAATAGATGATCTGAAGTTATTGTAAGGAGAGTTGCTGAAAGGAGAGCATTAAGGCATCTCTCATCATCCAACGTGAGGTGCAAAGAAATATCTTGATGATTAGGACGAGCTCAGACAAATAGTATGTTCATGAACCAATGACAATGTGCATGTCTTGTGTGCACCAGATGCAAGTAGTACACGAAAGAGACCCTTTGACTAGAAACCAATAATTAAAACTGCCGAAAAAGGTGAGGAAACCAACAATAGGGTCTAATGGAATCCAAGACACTGCATGAATCCCAATGTGTGAATGGATTTCTTTCCATCAAATAAAATGGAAACCCCGTAGTCAATGACCAATGGAGATATATCATCTGCTGGGTTCAAGGTCACCTACCAATTATGAAAGTAGCCCCAGGGTACAAGGCAGGACACAAAATTCATGTGATTCTAAGGCTCACTTGTAAGGGGATGGTTGACATGCAAAGTCAAGGAGTTATGAGGAATGGCCGACACAGGCTTAGACTTCCTTTGAACAAGAGCATGCGACAAATGAATAACTCAGGAAACATAGACTTAACATTGTTCATTGACAAACATTTGCGATGCAAGAGGCATCAACAAACTCTCCATAGGGACTCAAAGAGTAACCAGTCGAAGGAGTATCCTTTAAGTAATGAAGTCAAATTCATAAGTTCATTCTAAACCTAATCCTTGGATGAAATGGACTCAAGAATTTGTGCTTTGTTCAAAGGTGACACAATTGTTGTCGATAGGAAATAATATTCTTTTCTTGCCCATATATATATATATATATTTTTCATAGGAAAATAATGCTATGATATAGGAGAAGAAACGAGTGTCGTGAGTAAGCAACTAGTTACAAGCAACATAACATACCTATGCTCAATGCAGGGAAGTTCATGTGAGACATGGACACTTGGGGGGATGTTTCCTCTACGGGTAAAGGGATGTCAAGTTGCGAAGGATATATAGAAGGAATTGCTTGGATAATGATGAGAATTGTTGGGGAAAAAGGGTTTATAACGAGAAAGTGGGAGTCGAGATTAGGCTCAACAATGCAAGTAGGATAATGGGATGCAATTACAACTTAGCTCAAAAATGTCCTTTTTCATAGATTTAGTCCCCTAGGCCCGAAAAAGTATAAAATATTACCCAGGAGAACTCTTCTAGCCAATGGAGACTAGAGTATTCCTTTTTCATAAGTAGTTTATTTTTTTCCAAAAAATGGTTAAACTTATACCAAAATAGATGTCCTTTCAAATCCATTTAATGAGTGCGAAAGAGAAAAGTTCACTCGACAATATTTTTCATTTTTTCTGTAGTCGAAAAAGAGCTTAACCCCGACTCGACGGCAGTCCCATAAGTAGTGGTCAAAATTAGATTGAGTAAGATCAGTGAGGTTCAAATGCAACGTCATATTGGGATTATAAGAGACTCCTAGAACTATGGAGTAATTTACACATGGACGCCAAATGACAAAAGTGTTCTAACTAGGGTAAGTCTCTACCACTTAATAATGACACTTCTATTAGCAGAAATAAATTTCTTTGTCACTACCAAATGGGTTCATACCTAGGGCATATGAATCATGGTCATAAGATGATGCAAAAAATCACAGTGGGGTGAAAACCTACCCTACATTCCAGTGACGGTAAATACCTATCAGAGGCACAAACAGGCTGAAGAGTGCAATAAATTCACAAAACCTTGGACAAAACCACTTCAAACCGAGTATTCTATTGCTCAATTAGTTCATTTAGTTTCAAAAATATGAAAGACAGGGAAAAAAACTATAGAAAGTGGATGACATTTTTTTAACAAATAGTAACAAACATGACATTTACCATATCATTTTAGTTTTTTCACCCACATAGTGCATTTTAGGCCATTTTACCCATGATCTTCCATCATTGACTTCGAGAGCTACGATCAACAACATTGCAAACCGTCTGGACTACGTAATTTCCCATGCTACCCTCTTTAATTTCAATGTTTAAATTTATAGTTTTAATGTCCAAATGATGAGTATAAGAGGCTATAAATTAGAAACTAGGGTGTACACAGACTGCAGTTCATCGGGTCGTGTACACAACCTCATGTATGTGGGTAAGATAAATCCTAACCTTGTATATGATTCCCTATACATGACTGTCATAAGGGTAGCTTGTGTACAACTTCATGAGAAAGGTTTTTGAAGAAATTAACTCAAAAATTGGTGTTTCCTTTGTAGGATGGTAATTGAATGGAGGCAAAGGAAGCATGAATAGGTTGATGTTGCAATAGAAAGAAATGTAAGGGACCAATAGGATTTGCATAGATGTGGTCTCTATAAGTTTTGGGCTATAAAAGGGATAAGGGCCCAAGTGAAGTTTCTTGAGATACTAATAAACTATTGGGATCTAGAGACCGAGGCATTGAACTTTGATGGGAAACCATTGAGGATAAAACTGGATGATATCTACTTCATAATAGGATTGTATCACCAGAGTGAGGTGGTGAATCTCAAATCCCGAGAAGATAGAGGTGAGAAGACTATGGAGGAGTACATCACCACCTATTGGATTGCAGGTATAGAGAAAATGGGGATCCATCTCTTTATTAGGGATATTGAGAACCTAAGTCTCAAGATCATTGTCCTAGTACTCACACGAATATCAGGATCGGCCTCATTGCATTAGGCATCAAGGTCGCTCATGTTCTATGCTGTGAAGTGTTGGAGATCCACAGTTTTCGATTAGTGTACCTCACTACTAGCTAACATGAATAGCCAGTTGACATATTGCAAACTCCATAGGATGAGAAACTTTGGGTTTGCATCCATACTGTGTAGTTTTTTCTTCAAGAGAGTTCCAGATCTAAGCCTAAGAGTAGAGATTACTCCACATGATCTATGCAATCCAACCATGTCACAGTGGATCGAGGTGATGTGATGACTAGGAGGTGGTAGGGTGATAACCCCCTACAACGATGAGTTCTTCCACTGGTGGCAACAAAAGATCATCGTGATCGATGACTTCCCCTATGAGGGGATAGACTATCAAGGGGACCAATATATTCCATTTCCACCGGGATCGTCCTTTCGAGAGATCAATGAGCATTGATTTTATATATTTCATTTTTTTTTTATGTTTTTTCAATTTGATAGAGGGAAATAAAAAATGAAAATATTTTTGTTTGCTATCATGTATTAATGGTTATTTATTTTATGCATATGTAGGTCCATGAATACCAAAGGGATATCCATGACATTGACACAGAGGCCAAGGTGTTAAGCCCTAATATTGCCTCATTACCCCTTAATTGGGGCATATTACATTAGTAATGTTATTTAATTTATGTCGGCTTTATTCCATTAGTTGTAATTATACCTCATAGTCTCCTATATATACCAAGGAGACATTTTCATTTGGAGTCATCTTGTACTTGAACATTTGTGTGGGGTAAAAGGAGGTTGCCCCCTCGAAGAGGCTTATTATCTGAAATTATCTTTTTTTCAAGGCATTGAGTACTTATTCTGAGGTTTTTCTATGCTATATTGATATTTGGTTCTTAACATATGGTATTAGATCTCAAGGTCTTAGGGTTTCGCTGCTACATCTGAGACACCTTGGAATTTTCGCTATAACTTTTGTTCTACAATGTTTCAGAAGAAACGACTTGGAGGATATTTAGTAGACGGATCAAGGTACGTTAGGTTAAAATTTCATCTACCGAGGCCTTATACTTTCGGAGATACAACCTGTGAAATATAGGGTTATGGAATCATCTTGAACTGAGCCATTGCAGAATGTTCTCTATAAAAAAATTTATGTAACTTTTTAGACCCTAAACTCCAGAGGATATTCACAAAAATTAGTAAGGTATATTTGGGAAAAATTTCATCTTCTGGGTCATCTTACATTTGTAGATACACCCTGTGGAAGATGGGGTGTCTGACTAGTCCTATTGACTAGTCTCAAGAAGGTGTTCCAAGTAAAACAATCATAACGTCTTCCTAGAGTATCCAAATTAAGTGGGAATAGTTTCATTGGATAGTGGATAGTCTATAGTATTTATGGTATGAGTTTCATAATTTTATATCAATTATTTTGTGCGGGGCACACTATACAAGTGAGATCTACTGGAAAGGCCATAAATAAACAAGTTGTGGGGAATTTACCGTAAATTCCACTTGGCACATCCAATTTTGATCAGACCTGTGGCATTGCAGAGAAGAAATATTATAGAACTACATAAAATAAAGTTTCATACCCAGAAGATCCGAAATTTGAGAGATACAATAAAAGAAAGATTTTCTAGCAGAACCACCTCAAAATCAAGGTTCAAAAGTGATACTTGGCATACATGCCACCCAAAAAGGGAAATCCTACACCAAATAAGCCTCCATACAATCCTACTTGGACTCTTGATGAAGTTGAAGAAATGCGTAGGGACATAAATGATTTACAAAAGAAGATAGTAACAAAAGATGAACTACAAGAGATGGAAGCTAAGTTGGAGGCAATAAATACTAAGATGGATGGTTTAAAAGAGGAGATCATGGAAGTATTGAAAAAGTTCTTAACAGAGAAGACACTTGAAAGTGAAAATGCATCCCATGAAATTCATGACGAGGACACAAGGAAGGTGAATCAAGAATGGAGAAACTCCAACGAGAAGACACTTGAAAGTGAAATGCATCCCATGAAATTCATGACGAGACACAAGGAAGGTGAATCAAGAATGGAGAACCTACAACTTTGGTTTGAATACCAACCATTCCTAAGATCTGATATGAGGAATTTTGACAAGACCCAATCACATGGATACTGGAGGAGCAATTCTTTTTGATCTACATAATGTGCCACATAATACAAAATAAAATTGTTTCTTTATATTTAGAACTCAATAAATTTGTATGAAAATCGATGTCTTTGTTTTCACAAATCACTTGTCACTGGGACACTTGGCCTTAAGATAAAGCACGCCATGAGGATACAAGGAGCAATACCTTATTTAGCCAATTGATAAATCTCTAAGAAAAAGGGTTCGCCACTGTTACTGAGAGAACTTCCAAAGATTGAACAGGCAGTAACATATATTCCAGATGAGCACTTGATTGGGATGTATTCATAGGAACTTTAAAGGATAAATATCACACATGAGGTTTGTCTTTGGAACCCAAATAATTGGAGAATGCATTTAAGGTGGAAAGAAATGTTGGAGTAAAACATGGCTATGGCTACTAGAAGGACCAATCCCACATCTATGAGAGAACAATTCTCCTCTTCTAAAACACTTAACCCATGGTTGTCACTCAAATACAATTGAGGAAAGAAAAGCAAAGGTTTATGTTTTGTTCAGACAAAAGCTGCAAGAGGGACATAAGTGTGGTGGAGAAGAAATTATTCTACATGATTGTGAAGAGCAAGAAGAACAAGAACAAGAACCATCTCAAGATGAAATAGAAGCAACTTCGTCTCAAGAGTTGACTCCCCTGTTTATATCACGAATGTATCTGGATGGAATTAGCACTCCTCAAAACCCCTATCTAAGGATACATCAAAAGAAAAGGTAATAGTCCTAACTTGGCTCAAGTAAGCATTCATAATTTCATTCATTATAAATTAGCCAACCTCCCAATTGTTTTGTATATCCAACTAGAGTTTCAAGTAATGATTGTAGATGAGGGAACTATCAATTGCTCAGAAAAATGTAATAAGATCAATCTTACTATGGGGGAATATGTAGAATAGTTCAATGATTTCTATACCCATGGTGGATGTTGTACTAGGAACTAGTTTGGTTACAATCATTAGAATAGTGGTTTTTAATTTTCAAGAACTTTCATGAAATTTTCACAGCTGGAAAAAGAAATTGAGTTAAGAGGTATCACAAGGAAACCCGGTAAGGTGGATAAGCTCTAATGGCATGATAAAATTATTGGTGCAAGGGGTAACAAGCATTATTGCACAACTATACCACTAGATGTTCAAACATATATGCCATCTATTCCTCAAGATTCCAAGGTATCATTGATAAGCATTCCAAAGTGGCTTGAAGATATTCCCAAAGTTGTCCTAAGTACCACCTGAATCATGATAAGGAAATTCACCTAATTCCTAGGAGTGTTCCTCCCAATGAGTCAGCCACATACCTCCACGCTTCTGAAGAGTGAAATTGAGTGCAGGTTTGAAGAAATGTTAGAGGTTATCACTTTAACTTGCACAAATTTTACTCACACTGTGTTGGTAATGGTATTCTTCAAGAAAAGATAGCTCATGCATGATGTGTCCAGATTATAGAGAGCTCAACAAGATCACTATTAAAGATACTTTCCCATTAAGGCTATCATGAATTTGTTAGATGAACTACATGGAGCAATCATTTCACAAAATTGATCTCCATTCCGTGGTATCAATGATTAGGAATGAATAAGAAGATATCCTGCTAACATTCAACTCATGAAGGCCATTATGAATTTTTTTGGTCATGCCTTTTGTATTCATAAATGCAATTCCTTCCATCTAAGGGTTGATGAATTCCATTTTCAATCCCTTCGGTAAATTTGTGTTAGTATTTTTGATGATATACTAATCTATAGAAAGTCTTGGGAGGATCATGCCATGTTAACAAGGTGCTACAACTACTAAAGGAGAAACAACTATATGCCAAACCATCCAAAATGTTTTTTTGGAGTGAAGGAGGTGAGCATTTTAACATATTGGATCTCATGAAGGTGCCAAGGTAGACCTAACAAGATTAAGTCCATGATGGACCTGGATCTATTCCCAAAAACATTGAAGAATCTTAGAGGATTTCGGTCTGATTGTGCTACTTCTACCGCAAGTTTGTTCGTAACCATGGAAGAATAACAACACCTTTTAAATTTACACTAACTAAGAAAGATGCATTTTCATGGACCCATAGGGCAAATCGTAAAAATCTTTGAACTTAAAGAGGTGATGTGCAAAGATCCCTCGGCCTTTACCACCCGCACTTCACAAAAACTCCTATTGTGGAATGCATGCCTCGCGTAATGGAATTGCGTCATTATACGCAAGAAGGAAGGCCCCCGATTTGAAATTCGGCCACTCAAGGGGAAGGAATTACACAAACCCATTTAATGAGAAGGAAATGATAGCAATAATACATCCATTGAAGAAAAATGAAGGCCCTTACCCACAGGTGAAACTCTGTCAAACATCATGATAGTCTTAAATACTTCTTTGAACAAAGATTATCTTCAAGAATAACAAAAAATGGTAACCAAGATAATAATATGATTTTGAAATCGCCTATAAAAGGGGAAGAAAAATGTTGTATGCATGCACTCTCAAGAAAGCATGAATATATTGAGATTCTATGCTATCTCTATCATCCAACCCGATTGATAGGAAGCAAGGGATGAATGAAGAATGATGAAAAGTGTGACTCTCATTTAAAGGTTGCATTAGGATTCCAGCAGCATCAGATACATTTAGATGGAAAATTATTCACCGTGGGTAAAAGATTCCGCTTATATTCTGTGTAAGAACTCCCAACTCAAACAAAAGGTACTCATTGGGATTTGTACACCTCTCCAGAGGAGGGCACTCGGGATTTTTTGTGAAAACCTACCATAGAGTCATGAAGGATTTTTTGGGATGGCCTTAAACTGATGTTCAAAGGTCTGTGGCGGAATGTTTTGTTTTCCAACAACAAGGTGGAAACAATTAAGACCCCGGTATTTTACAAATCCATTAGCCATCCCAAGTCGGCACTAGGAGGTTTCCATGGATTTCATCATGGTTACCAAAGTCTGAAGGAAAGAGGTCATCATGGTGATTGCTGATAGACTCACTTGGCATGCACACCTCTTTGTGCACCTCTCATCCCTTCAAAGCTAGTATAGTTGCCACCGCGATTCATGGAGACAGCCTAAAGCCATACTGGCGTACTAAAGATATTATTGTAAGTGACAGATCCCATCTTCACTGGACATTTGGACATAATTATTTACTTGTTTGGGTACTCAATTGGCTCAGCTCATCCTATCATCCCTCAACTGATGGACAAACCAGATAGTGAACAAATGTTTGAAGGCTACCTTTATTTCTTTGCCTCTGATAAACAAAAACAATGGTCTCGGGATTAGCCACCCCTAAGTAATGGTATAACACTTCCCTTCATACCGCAACAAAATGACACTAGGTATGGCACTTCCCATGGATACTACTCCTCCTTCCATCACTTCTTCTAAAAGAAAAATCTAAGGATCAAGAAGTGGAATATCACATCAAGCATCAACAACAAGTTCTACAAATATTAAAGGACAACCTGACATGGCACAAAATCGCATGAACAACAAGCATAATAACATCGAAGGAAAGAAGTTTTGAAGTAGGAGATTGGGTGTTTTAAGACTACAAACTATACAAACAGATGTCCCTCAAGCAAGCCAGAAGGATAATAAAATTATCACCAAAGTAATATGGTCCTCCTATATGTTGCAAAATATTGCTACTATGTCATACAAATTAGAGCTGCCTACACAAATTCAATGAGTACCAATTCCAGCTTTCCATGTTTCATCCTTAAAGAAGGTTATAGGCCACAAGATCCCAATTCAAACTATATCATTTAACTCGACTATAGAAGGAAAATCATATTGGAGCCCTAGTCATCATCGACACAAGAATTCACCAGTCGAGGAATAGATCCATTTCAAACAGATCTCATTAAAATGGAGGAAACTACCGAATCTAAGATTCCACTTGGGAAGATGAGTCTTTATACGTAAGCATCCAAAGTTACTCAAGAATCGCAGACAACACTTGTCTCATGGGAGGGGCATGTTGCCCCATATGGCCTCATTACCCCTTAATTGGGGCATATTACATTAGTAATTTTATTCTATTTATTTCGGCTTTATTCGCTAGTTGTAATTCTTTATACCTCCTAGTCCCCTAAATATACCAAGGAGACATTTTCATTTGGAGTCATCTTGTACTTGAACATTTATGTGGGGTAAAATGAGGTTTCCCCCTCAAAGAGGCTTATTATCTGAAATTATCTCTTTTTCAAGGTGTTGAGTACTTATTCTGAGGTTTTTCTATGCTATATTTATATTTGGTTCTTAACACAAGGAGATGAGATTGAAGGTAGGGAGGCAGAGACATTCCTCTAGAATGTGCAGGGAAACCTGTCTTGTTTGACACAACGGGTTCCTATGGTCCAAGTGGAGGATATTCTAGATGCGATGCAACGTTAGGTGGTGGTGTACCCCGTGCGTGGGTGAGGCTCTTCCAACATATTGAAAATTCCATAGTGTGTTATCATGACACGCACCCAGGACCACAGGTGTAGATGCCATGTTTATGTGATGTATCGACCGTATATGTATTCTAGGGCTACAAGCCTTATTTTGTACTATGACACCATATGTTTTTGAAATATATATATATATATATATTGGTTTTTGTATTTACTTGCATATATTACAATGGATGTATAAATGTATATATGTTTTCGTTCCTTAGTTGTGTGCCAAATTCCAATCTAAAATGTAATTAACATATGCATCAGATACACGATTAAAAATTCTAGGTACATGATTGTAAGTAATAAAATCAAATTATCATTCTAAAGTTCGTACCCGAAGGAAACATCAGAGTAGTGTAGGATCTTTGATTTGTTAACTGTTTTTCAATTGACATACAAATAACTGGGAATCCAGGGGAAGTTCTAAATATTGAACACCATGTGACATGGCATCTCGCAATAGCTCTATAATGACGCTATACTCAACCACATTGTTCATTGATGGCCCTAGACAAATGCCACCTAAGGAAAAGGGTTTTCCCTCGGGTGAATAGATAACCCAACCAACAGAAACCATGTTTCGAGTATGACAACTGGAACTGTCTATGAATCCTAAGAACACTGACGACTCTGTTGAAATCTTCCAACCAAAGGAAAACCAAATAAGCAAGACAATGAAAAAAAAGAATAACAAACATAATATATACACTATCATACATTAGTATACAAAGGCCACGCTCAAGCTCGAAGGATCAAGCATAATATCGTTTAAGATAAAGTCCATTTCTAGGTTCATCCAACACATTCCCTTCATAATCTTCTAATTAGTAGGCTACTTTTTCAAAAACACATCGCACGATGTAAGGACCATGCCACATGGTATTAAAATTTCCTGCCCCCAACAGTTCTTTAGCTTGTTCATAGAGAAGGACCAAGTCACCCTCAGTGTACATTCGGGGACAAACATAATTATTGTATTGGACCTTAATGCGTCATTTATTTTCCTCGATGGAAATAGTGGTATCTCGACGTTGCTCATCGCGCTGCTCTAGGTGTACAAGGAATTCTTCGAGATTGATTGTGTCAGGTAGGAGCTCTATTTCCAACATGAGAGAAGGGATTTCACATTCAATAGGAAGGATCAAATCCACCCCGTGACCTAACTGAAACAGTGAGAAACCAATGGAATTATTTACCATGGTTCGGTACGACCATACTGTAGGGTAAAACATCACATGCTAGTTAGATTTATTCTGCCTGAAAGTCTTTTGCAAAATGGTCTTGAGATATTTATTCACGACCTCTACTTGTCCATTTTCCCGGGTATAGTACGGTGATGAATGGTCATGTTTAAAACCCAATCTAGATGCTAACTCTGTCATAATTTCATTATGGAAGTGACTTCCATGATCAGTGAAAATATCCTTTGGGATTTCAAACCGAGCTATAATATGATTGAATATGAAAAATGCTACAATATCACCATCGGATTTAACGGTAGGAATGACCTCATCCCATTTAGTAAAATAATCCATAACCACAATAATGTGATGATTCCCCCCATCCAAGGATGGTTGTAGTCCATGAAATACACCTCCCACTTAGTGAAGGGAATAACATTAATGGATGGGTTCATAGGGGAAAGTTGTGAGCACATCTTATGAGTAAACACTTGGAAAGGGTGACACTTCTTGATCGCTTCAACGCAATCTTTAAAAATTGACGACTAAAACTAACCAAATCATAATATCTTTTGGGATGTCACAAGCCCGGATAAGTGACCATCACATGCCCCACTATGCTAGTAATTGAGAACAACTTCA
Organism: Picea sitchensis; assembly: GCA_010110895.2. Taxonomy (NCBI): domain Eukaryota; kingdom Viridiplantae; phylum Streptophyta; class Pinopsida; order Pinales; family Pinaceae; genus Picea; species Picea sitchensis. The sequence continues at coordinate 11,416 of SNQJ01S0148873.1, forward strand.
ACCTCTTTGTGAGTCAAAAAATGATGTAAAATATTATCCACCCCTCGACGATATAACGTATCTTCGATAATGAGGTAGTTTTTGGCCGTATGGAGTATACACCGTCGGTCCTCTCTCGAAGGATGCTCATGAAGCTTCAGGTTTTGAAGGTATATTAAAATATCTCTGTACCAGGGTTTTGAAGACAAGATAAGGAACATGTGTTCATCCACGAATGAATCATCATGAAAAATTTCTTCATCTTGCCTAGGGAAGTCTGACATAAGTTCTGCAAGAACTAGTGACTTATTGGATTTCGTAGAAGAAAAATCAAGATCCAATTCTTGTAGAATCAAAATCCATTTATTGTACTTCCCCCTTTTGATATGGCATGTATGGATGTATTGAAATGGATTGACATATACAAATACGATTGTCTTGCAGACTAAGATATAATGATGTAATGATTGAACCACATGCACAACTGCTAAGGTTAGATTCTCCATGTGAGAATACTTAAGTTCATGACCAATTAGATTTCGACTAAGGTAATAGATAACGTGCTCATGGAGATATTCATATTCATGAACTAGAACCATACCAATTATCATGTCGGACGTGGAAATATAAAGCTATAAATCTCTATTGTAATCCGGGGGCTTCAACAGAGGTGTCGATACTAGGGATTTCTTAAGAGCATTGAAGGATTCATGGGCTCTCTCATCCCATATGAACGGAGTATCCTTCTTCAAAAGACACATGTAACCCTTAGTTATACTGGCATAGTTCTCTACAAAATGACACAGGAAGTTATCCTTCCCCTGTAAACCCTAAAGTAGTTGAATATTACATGGGGGATGAAATCGAAGTATTTCCTAAACTTTTATATGATCCACCATGATACCATGCTCAAAAACTATGAAACCCAAAAGGTGGCCATAACTAACACAAAATATGCATTTATGAGGGTTCAAACAAATGTGATAATAATGACATCTCTCAAACACAAGTCGAAGGTGAGTCAAATGATCAACCTCTTTCGAGAGTGAGTAGCGAGATCATCTAAATAGGCTTTGACAATGTGCTTAAGATTGTGAAAAGCAAAGGTCATGGCGCGCTGGAAGGTTGCTTCAGTGTTTTTAAGACCGAAATGAATTTTCAGGTATGGAAAGGTACCCCAAGGAAAAATAAACTCGGTCTTGTTTTGTTCCTTAGGTTTAATTTGAATTTGATTATAACCTGAAAATCCATCCATAAAAGAAAACACTTCGCTTCCTGCACACTCATCAATAATATGATCAATGAAAGGAGTGGGGAAATTATCGTTAGGACATGGTTTGTTCAGGCCCTAAAATCCATACATACACATGGTTCCTTGATTCTTATCCACAGGAACAAGGTTGGATACCCATTCGGTGAAGGGAACCAAGTAGATGAAGCCACTGTCAACCAACTTCTCCACTTCTTCCTTAATAGCAGGGGCCTTCCTATGATTTACGGCTCTAAGTTTTTGCCGAACATGTTTAGCATCCAGATAAGTTTTAATTTCATGTTTGATAATACTAGGGTCGATCCCTAGTATCTCTTCATGTGACGAAGAAAATACATCTCATAATTCTTTGAAGAGATCGATGTAGTTCTGAATTTCTTCAGGAGAACAATCTGCACCGATATATAAATTTTCAAGTTTACCAGGGGTTCCAAAGATGTCGATCATGATAGTGGGATAAATATTCACCATTTTTCCTTCGATACATACACCATGCATATCTAACAGAACCACGACATGACCGATCGTCTCGCTCAAAGTGGACCTACACTCATCCTGTTCAATCCATTCAAGTCCTAAGATAAAATAAGATCTATGATGAAGGTCGTCCCAAGGAATATTCGGACCAGACATGGCCTCTATGATGGCTTCATCCGAGTGTAAAGTATCGTCAAGGAATTCACATGAACAAGATTATTGGACAACCCATATGGGCTCTAAAACGCGATCCACCTTGTCCGTTCGCGAGGAGGGAGGATCCATGTCAACAATAGCTTCTAGTATATCTTGATACACAATATTTTCTGTGGACAGCGGCATTTCCATCCCGATGTGTGAATGACCTTCATATAATACATATAGATAATGTAGGGTCCATGGGTCATTAATATATGACATGTGGAAAGGAACAAACTGTATTGACGATGAAGACTCACCAGAGATGGAATTTATGTGCACAATTGGTGCTGAGAAATTGAAAGTTCCCACCAAGGGGGAGTACATATTGACACCAAAATTCTTAGTTTCCTATTGAAAATTATCAATAATGGGGACCAAGGGTCCCATAGATGCAGAAGGACTATGATGCATAAATGAAAACTGGTCGATCGCCACTATCTTCCCTTCACGAGGAAAGCATAAAATGCGAAAAAACGATGACACAAAGGATGTCATAGCGTAAGTCCAATTACGCCCCAGTGAAAGGTTGTAGTCGAGAGGTGCATAAACCACCTTGAAATCAACATCCATGGTATTTCCACCTAACTAGATCGAGAAAGTGGGAAGAATACCATGGGGTTTGAATGAGCACCCATCGAATGTGGTTAACATGGTCATGGAATGAGAAAGCTATGGAGAGCCAATGGATTTCCAACAAGATAAATACATAATGAATGTCAAAGCACCTTCATCAATGATAGTATGCTTGATGTTGATATTCATACACTCCACATGGATCTAAAAGGCCACATGATAAGGCAAGCGAGGCTTGAGATCCACAACATCAAACTTAATAACTTTTGAGCCACTCCGGTCTAGAGCTCCTAAAGAATATAGAAATGAATTCCTATGTGTGAGACACGTCTAGAGAACCTACAAGGCTGACATCGCACATGGTTTTTGGCCCAAATCCTCAACAATCGAGTAATTTTGGGTGTCTCTGGAATTAGGATTGTGGGAAGAGCGCTTAAGGAATCCTTTTGGAATACGAGGTAGATTTTCTGGATTATCAATCTGCAAAGGTGTTCCTAGAGGAGGACACTTTGGACCTATAACAGGTTGCGAAGAACCATAATCATGACATCGAGTGGTTACATAGATATCAAATTAAACTATGTTGACACATATATGGCCACCATCATGTGCCGAGGGGTTTTGACTCCCGCTCGACGCATTTCTAGTGTTGGAGGATCCCAAGGTCATATTTTGGTTATGTGGAAATGGGTTTGTCAGCATAGCAGGCTGCTGCGCTATGAGCCTCGAGGCTTCCTCAATTTTGGGGCACAAGTGGTTAAGGTGATCATATTTACAAAGTTTACAAGGAAACTTCACCTCTCTCTTTTCTTTTTTTCCCTCACCAAAATTGTTATTAGATTTATCGTTATTATTGTTTTCCTTGTATTTATTATTTGTATTATTCTTCCCACCCTTACGATTATTTCCATGTCATTTCCTTTTGTTCCCTATGGGTTGCTGGTCATTGTTTGCATTCGTCGACTGTACAGAATGAACGTCCACCGACTAAGTGGGTGTGGAAGAAGTCGTAGCTTGTCCTAATGAAGAGAGATTAAGAGACAAATCCTTCAACTGGTTCGTCACCAGGTCTTCAGTATTAGCATTTGTGGAGCCTATGATTCCATCAGCACGAGTCCCATGGTTTTGTCTAGGATCATAATTTGACTATGAATCATCAAATATAATTTCATAAAGCATCCCATAATGAGCATATATAAGGTCTAACTATTGGGATTTGAAGATGGCGTCTTTATCGAATGTTACTTCAGATGTAGAAACATCCTTATAAATGTAAGGCGACAAGGACTTGAGGAACCATTCCAACAGAAACTCTAGAGGAATGTAATATTTAATCAACCTCTTCCATTTACACCACTCTTAAATATGATCAGATATGTGGGTGGCCTTATATTGATGAAAAGTTGATAAAAGTTCCATGCCGTCATCATAACAAATCGACAATTGGAAGTGGTTGAGAAAAACCAAGACCATCTGATTGAAAGTTCCATAAGTTCCCCCAGGTAGCTCTATGTACCACTTTGTGGAAACCCCGGTAAGGGTGCGTTGAAATAGTCTCAAATGAACGAAATCGTCATTTAGGGAGTTAGACAAGAACCATAGGTGAAAGGTAGTCATGTGATCACCTGGGTCCTCACTAGTATTTCTCTCAAACTTAGGAATGCCCGAGGGAATATTGGTAGGGACGAGGGGCCATGACAAACCGTGATGCACTAGGTCATTCATTAATTTTGACAATTATAGAAGATTCAATGAGGCCAAAAAAGGGAGTCGGGGTTACGACATCTAGGCCCACGCTCCTGAGAAAGATTAGGTTTGAGATATTGTGGGAACAACAGTGTTCTGGTATACACCATGGCCCTGATTGGTAGGATAGTATCCTCCTTCCAACTGATTCATGAAATTTTGTAAGGGCACCATACCCGTAGAATCTGCTTGCAAGTAGAAAGCGACATGATAAGGATTGTTCATGTGAGGATTATATATGTTTCCCCTAGATTAAGGAAATCCATGATGGGGGTTTCACATACCATAAAATTGAGTCCCCCCTAATGAAACACCAGAGGTTAAAGGAATATTTTCCATAATAAAAGTGCTTGTAGGAATCGGTGTGGAGAAAGAGGGAATGATGGACATAATATAGGAAGTAAATTGACCGCCTATTTGAGCACTCCATCCTGGAGAATTGAAGCTAGGATTAGGTTCGGAGAAAAAAGTATTCCAACCTCCTACCATAGGATTTGGTTGAGGATTATGACCCCCACAAAACAAGAAAGGAACATAAGGAGGCGTCATTTCCCCAGACCCAAAACTAGGATTCACATTAGCCGTCGAAACCAAGGATGATAAGTGTGAAGCCATGTTAGGAATCCCAAGAGAGAAAGGATTATAGGCCCAAGTCATTGACTAAGTGCTATGATCGAGTGAACCACCTCGGAATACAAAAGGATTCATTCTCATGGGTTGTGAAGAGACTATGAGTTGGGGAGTATTAAGTAAAGGATTTTTCAGAATCCAAACCATCGATGATGAAAGAGTCGAGGGGAATCCACTAACTATAGTGAAGGATGGAGTTGAAGAGGTTCCCGATAGATTCATATCTGACTTAGTACTCATGGTAGTAAAATTAGGAGTCTCATAGGTGGAGATATATGTACCACACTTATTAACTCTACGTCATTTAGGAGGTGGATTCAGTAAAGGATATAATCGTGGTGGTAGCTTCAATAGATGAATAGACCGACGGGGAGGATGGTATTTCTCCATGATGATTCAAAACTTGTGACGAAATATAAAATCCTAAGGCCAACTAAAAATCAAAGAGCACACACCTAAACAAATCCTAAAGCCAATGCACACAAACAATATATAATGGCTTAAGGGACCTCCCAAACTAAAGAAGGTATGCCTCTCTGAAGAGGGGATGATACTCCCAAAAAATAGAGTGGAGGTAACACAACTAGTTATAAGGACCATCGTAGGATTCCCAACGCAGTCGATCATATTCCTTTGGAGATAAAATAATACATAAATTAAGTGTGTTGTCCAATCCCTATGTAACTCAGGGTACCTACAAAATAATCCCTGCAAGTAACCTATGTGGCTACCTAAATCAAGCAAATAAAGTCACCATGGTATAACCAATGACCAAGACATAAATCGCAAGTCCAGTCCACTGTATGGGCAAGTTAGAAAAGCCCTAAATGTCAAAATAATATCCTCTCAAGGAGGTAGAGGAACTAGCTAAACCCCCAGATACGAATAGAACCCCATATATATCTTTGACTCTAGGAAGGTATTAGAGGGCTATCTATGCAAACAACTTTGCGTGACCTCGTGCTTAAATTCGGTGTGAGCGGAGTCTCCTGAGGAAACCAATTACACAATGGGTTTCACCACTCCCTGGTTAGACACATACATTGATTTTTATAGCCTTGGAGAAGTTTACTCACAAAATCCTATTCCAAGGCCCTAGGTCCTACACTTGTTTATGTACACTGAAAAATAAAATAATTTCTAATCAATTTTAATTATTCAACATTAATTTTAATGACTTTTGCTTACTCAAGAGGTGCGATCATGAGACTGATGGTATGATGAATCAACATAAAAGAAGAAAATATAAAAAAAATGCTAATGATTAGTTTATTTTCGAAGATATGGTATGCTTCTAAATGTTGTTATACGAAAGAAATATCTATAATTTCAATGAAGCACAATCTTTCCTAACATGCCAAAACTAATGTAATGAAACCAAAAGTTAAAATTCTCTGGATAAAATGCAAAAAGAAAAATATTTTGGCATTTTCAATATATCGAAATGAAAATGCAAGAAATGAATAAACAACCTCCAAGAAGACCCTACTACAAGAACAAAGAGACAATCCAATCAAGGCACTAATAAGCGACTACCCAGACCAGAATGCAAGGACAACAAAATGAGAAAAATGACACGAAATGAGTTTTCTCGAAAGATCCACCAACAACACAACTTTCTATCACTTTGTAGGCACCCAATAGTCAAGACATGGACCCAATAAGTCTCAGAAACCAATAAAACTCACCTAGCAAACACTGAACTCAACCAATCAAACTCAGAAAATAGTGTACGTGACTATTCATGGAACATGGTGTATGTACACTCCCTACGAATTGGAAGCTCGTGTATGTACACGAATGTCAAGGGAAAACCCACGTATTCCAAAGAAGACACTTCCTGGGGAAGGTTCAGGCCAATAAACTCATATGCAAAGAAAAATAAAGGTTGTTAAGCAACATGCGACATAGAAAATCACAAAAACAAAGATAAATGAAGGAGAAAAATCATCCAATACCCCATAAGGGAGATCTTCCCCAGCGGAGTTTCCAATTTTGTTATGAGGAAAATATCTATGGAAAGGGGTAAACCACAACAGATGGAACGACACCCAAAAATCAACTCTAAACTCAAGTATGCTAGATACATATAAATGCTAACAAGAGAAGGCTAAGAGCCTACCTCATCTGAACGTCTGAAGAAGGCCTTTGATGAGCTCACGGCCGAAATCTTGATGCCTGCAACTTGTTCTAAAAAATTAATATATATAAGCATACACAAATTATATAGAAAGTTAGCATATAAACTAGCATAATCCATTAAAATGTATAAAAAATATGCCCATGGAAAGTAATGTAAATATTTGCGACATATAATTGGACGATAAAATAATATTTCTATTAATGTAATCAGAAGAAGCACATAGGTGATAGACTTCTGTAATGACACATATCAGAACCGAGAAACTAAGTCCCTCTAGCTGGGCCTTCACCACTTCAATCCTCCATTAAGGAAAGCTCATAAATAGTAGGAGTCAATGAGGTTCTCCATCTCAAGATAGGAAGAGATTGGGGGATGAACACAAAGAGTTCAGACTTTCAAGGACAAAAGGATGTAGACTCAATATGAAGTGAAATTTATCCAGAGTGTCTTTTCTCTCAATGTTGTGTGTGTTCAAGTCTTGTATATGGATCAATTTATAGCCTCCAAATGGAATTGAAGGGTCGAGTTAGAGCATTTCCAGTATATGGAAGGTCAAGGATCATCAATCTCATGACATGGCATGGAAACCCGACATATTCTTAATTTTTGAGCACAAAACCCGATGTACGCTGGGTATAATGGAGCAACCTACGTATACGCAAGCTGTCTAACTGTGACTTGCATATATGGACAAAAATTTGTATTTTTAACTCTGGAGTGAAAAAAATGGGGTAATGTGAGTCTACAGAGGGAAATGGAAGGCCATAAAATCAAGATGCATGGAGTGTGGCAAAAATTGCTATAATAAATACCTCCCTCACTAAGAGGGAATGCTGATGTTTTTAGCATTAGATAAACATTTCCGCACAGGTTTAAATGTCTAGATATGTGGAAGTAGTCCAAAGACTTCTACCTTGAGACTTTACTTTAATTAAAGTAATTATTAAAGTAAATTTCTTTTATTAGTGAGTTGGGTTTTATTTAAAGAAATGATTTAATTAGTATTAATGAATTAAATAATAGCCATTGATCTCAAATGAGGTGAGAAGTAATCTCAACTGTCAATCACTTTGGAGATTATGGTTAGGTCATAACTCAATCTTGTAAAATAAAGTCTAGGGTGAAGGAGAAAGACACTTGATATTCTTGAGAGAAGAGAAGGGATTTTTCTCAAAGTATTGGATCACGAAGGACTCTGATTCAACGAGATCTTGGATAGGTGGAGAAGAAATTCCATATAGATGTCAGGTGAGGGAGAAGTGATATGAAATTGGATCTAGAAGCCTGATAGGGCTTGAAAAAATGCTCAAAAATGAAAGTTCTCGGAATGCGATGAAACCAGCGCCATTGCATCCGTCTCGTCTTCCTGATTCTGACGGTATATTTACTTCGTCAAACGGGCTCCGTATGAGAAAGATATCGCGTTCTGTCCAAAAAGTCAAACAGGAAAAAAGGGGACGACTATACAGTCCATACAGGCTGATGTGGCATCTTCTGGAGATGACACGTGGCAGCCTCAGGTGACGACACGTGGCAGAGTGTGGTATGTTGATTTGGCGTACGGATGGACCAATGCAGGGGTGACACATGTCACCACTGTAAGGGTGACATGTGGAACGGATGACGTAAGCATTTGACGTGGCAAGGTGACATGGTAGTACGGCTCTGAAATGTGGTAGGCACGTGGACCAATTGGCAGTCGACATGTGGCAGTTTGTGGTTGGTTGGTTAGGTGCCACGTGGCCCAGTCAAGGGCTGCCACGTGGCACCCCGTGATTGGTTTGTTGGTTGTGTAAAATTTTGTTATATTGCCGGGGGTCGAACCCACGACCTCCTGTATGGGCTGTGGACTGGCAGGGCCGGGCTAACCGCCCGCCCCACCGGTAGTTCTTGTAAACAATATGGAAATATTTTTATTTATGTTAAAACAATGTTTGAAACGGCGGGGAAATGGGTCGGGGCTTAGCCCCAGCCCACGGTTCAGCCCTCGGCATACGACCACACATGACCACAGCGGGGGTTAACTATATGCGAGAGTTCACATATAAGGGCCTGGCCCTTGGTTCTGGGCAGCCCCATACGACCCAGGATTGATACCAATTAGAGCACACAGTTAAACTGTTGAGTCGTGGTCCTATTCTTATGCAACAGAACTAGGAGCTAACGCGAAAAGGGGGGGCAACGCATAGCCTATGGGCTAGCACGTGGCCACATGGTCCCATACTCCATTGCCAAATGACCAGGAGCGCGCCCATGGTGGGGGCTAATGCCCGAATTTAGTCCAAAGTGGGTTTTTGTTATGGTTTTTTGATTTTTATTGATTATTTGCTTGATATTAATGGATTTTCTCCATTTTTGGGAGATATTGGGCTTTTTTGGAGCCCAAATTTTGGGAGGAAGTTGGAGATGAACAACCAACTTCAAATCTATATAAACCAGGCCTGTTTGAGGCCATGGACCACAGTCAAGAGGCAGTCAGAGCAGATTTATGCTGGAGAGAAGCCAAGCCAAAGCCATTTTGTTGCAGGGAAGATTTTGAGGAGCAGACGTTGTCGGGCCATTTCTGGGAGCTCCGGACGTCCGTTTTGTGTGCCGTTTTCTTTGTAGGGTTCTTGAGATCTGGAAGAACATGACCAGATCAGTCTTGTATCCATTTGGCATTGCAGAGATGTATTTTGGAGCTCTTGAACAGAAATAAAGAAGCCTCCCCCACAGAGACAAAGGCCTGGAGACGTAGGCAAAGTTGTGCCGAACTCCGTTATCAATCTGCGTGTTATGGTTTGTTGGCTATTATTTCATTTCAGATCTGCACATATGTATATGGCTGTCATAATTCCTCTTCTTTCCTCATTCTTTCACTAAGTTTCTCAAATGGTTAATTAACACATGCAATCTTTAAAACTCAACCATAGTAATTAAAAGATCCGACGGATCAAGAAGACAAAAACAGGGCAATCACAAGTGGGTTCCCACTGATTGGAGTTGTTGCAACATGGTCACATTGTATATATTTTTGTACAGTCTTAGAGTGCATGTAGATGGGTTTCAGTGGAGATAGGAACATATACACATGTTTTCTTCAGGAAAGGCGCATACATATCAGGTTGTGCAACAAATCAAGAGATTTCTAGGATTTGTAGGTATTGTCTATAGTTTTCTATATTTCTCTGTGGGCCATTATCCCAGGTACAAGAGCCCATGTAATCTTTTAATTTATTTTCATGATAAGCTTAGTTGATGGGCATAATATCTTTGTGTATTTTGGTTGAGATTTTGGTTTCCAGTTTTGCTTCCACTATCTTTATTTGAGTTGAATATTCCAATAGTGTATGATGTTTTGTGAGATGCTAATTTGATTTGCAACAAGGAAATCACTAGATAACCAGATACCTAGGTGTCATATTAAGGGGATTTCAATACATACCATGTATAAGTTTTCTCGTATTTAGTTTTAATGCAATTTTTTTTTTTTATCCTCTTTGAATATAGATTTCCTAGATCTTAACACTGTGAATTTTTGACCTTAGGGATGTTGTGAAATAGAGTAAAAATAACAATGGAAATATTATTTCACTTTCTAAAAGTCCAATCTTCTAGTAAATTCAAGGATAAAATATACCAAACAACTTTGATAAGTTTCATCCTTCTAGGGGAACTTATCCCATATAAACTAGATCTGAAAATTCACTTTTATAGAAATTATAACAACATTATAACAACATGTATAACATAAAAAAAAAAACCTTTATATTCTTCAATGATGATGTCAGATCACTTAACAAATTGTCCTTTTACCTATGTTTAATCATCAAGACATATATAGCTGTAAATAACATTGAATGTAGAACATATATGACTAAAATTGAGATTTGGAAATTGCAGAAGTTTTGTGCATTTGAAAACTTCATTAATATGCTCAAGATGAAGTCCCTGTACATACCATATCATTTTCTCAAGGCTAGTACAAATTCACTAGAACCCCAAAACCATATCAAGGGAAAATGATGCAGGAGAATTGTCATCAAGCACACTTGGAGAGACAACTCAACGCCTTAGCATTCCTTTGAATCAATTCAGAATCTTAACGCTCACGTTTCCTACAAATATTTTTTTTGAACTGATTGAAAATTGAAGAATATCAAATGCTTGGGAGTTGAATGATCACGAGTGATCTGGGATTTTCGCTCCTAGACTTTAATGTAACGAAACTTAAGTAGTAGTTAGTTTTTTGTTTTAGAGAAGATGAGTATTCAGAGGAAACCCTAGGATCCCTCTGGGATAAATAGAGGTGTTGTATGCTCGAATGAACCTACTGCAAATTAGTAGAAGATTGTTGTGATTTAGTTGTTGATGAATTTTTAGTTATTGTTTTATCCTATATGTAGCCATTTACATTTGAATGAATATAATAGAGGAAAATTGATCCAATGCATGGTGTTTCTACTGTTTATAGTTTCCCTATTATTTTCTTTTTTCATGAATGAATGAGTTATGTTATTGAGTATATGAAACTGTGAAGTATTTGGATAAGTTTCAATTGTTTTTTCTCCATTGATTTTATGCAAGGTGTGCATACAGTCCGCAAGGAGTGCATTGACAGAGTTTGTTTCAACTGAGAATCTCATAAGAGATAGCATGAAACTTCCATATGCAAGGAGTGCAAAGAGACTAATGCAAGGTGTGCATAGTCACCCGCAAGAAGCTAAGTCTTGCGTAGGAATCTGTTGCAAGGAGTGAACATATTGGAAGTTCGAATAAGTTTCGGAGTAAGCCCTATGAGGAGTCAAATGATTCGAGAGATAAATCTCAAGAGAGACAGTGGGGAAAAATATTCAAAGGGAGTGAAGCTCTGAATATTTCACAAGTCATCGACTAAGATCCGTCTAGGAGGGAGCGGGATCGTTGCAGATCTTTGGATCTGGGCAAAGCGCAGGAGTTTGAAGTCTCTGCATGCACATAGGGGTGAGGATTCTCTGAAGTCCTGAAGAGGTTAGGGACCGTCCATTATCCAGGACAGGTGGCATAAGATCCACGACCCCGGAGCGAGAGCGCTTCAAAAGTTTTGCGGACAAGGAGAAAGAGAAATTGCCGAAGGTTGAAATAGATCTAGGTTGTTGGTTGCAAGGAGATACGTGTCGAAAGATATCAGACTTTGGGGAAAGTCACTTCAGAAGGTTTCATTCATGGAGTGTGAAAAACTCCTGAAGTCTCGAAGGCCGAAGGAGATCACAACCATCCAATTGAGGGAGACAGGTGGAGGACAGATATTACCTTCGTTGGTTCAGTGCTTCGAAAGTGTAAGGTGTTGGAGCGGGCAGAACGACTGAAGCCCGAACTCTCGGAGTCACTGCGAACCATTAATTTGAGTAGGGTTTATGAATCGTCGATCCCATTGTGGATTCGGCGCTCCACGAGTTTAGAACCCAGGGGATTTGTGGATAAGTGTTTCTGGATTTTGCCGAAGCTTAAAGTCAAAAGTGCTTTAGGAGGTTTATCCTGGGTCATAGCCCAAGGTGACATGCAAGAAAGGTGCTAGTGCCTGTTAGTGTGAGATTTGGAGAAGGGTGCCATGAAATAAGGACCGTAGATAACTGTCAATTTGAGAACAAAAAATCGATCGTGGGGAATCATTGCAGGGAGTCGAGGAAAAAATAGTGAATGTGCTAGTTCAAAGCCCGCTATTCGCTAGCGCCATTGATATCATAGGGAGAGGGTATTAATGACCATGATTGAATCAAGACTGGGTGAGCACTTTTCTGATTGTGGGAACATAACTCTCCGATAAAGAGCGAGCACATTGGTAGCCCACAATTACTATTAACCGTCGATCGACAAGAAAATCGGTAATGATCAGATCGCGAATGTGAAAAACTTGAGGGTGATGGTAGGGATTGTGTTTGATTGAGTTTGAGACCAACAAGGTCTCGAGGAGCTGATATAGCTCAAGGATATTTAACGATCCTTGACCGGGAGGTCGAGCAACCTCGAGGGAGAGTAGGGGGAGTCTGCGTCAAGTGGTATCAGAGCTTGATATTTTTTTCATGTAGCGAAAGAGAGCTCTAAGTTGTACTCTGTGTGTGAGAAAAAGTCATCACAATTCCATCGAGGAGACGTGTGGAGCCGCCTATATCCAATCACATTGTAGAAAGAGAAATGAAAGAGATTCCTGCAAGATTAGAGGTGATGGAAACAATGCAGAGGAGAGAACCTAATGTTGGGGACATCAGTGATGTAGAGAGAGAGGAAATAGAAGTTGGAGAAGCTGTAGGGGGAATTTTTTCTGAAGAACACTTACTGAGAGAAGTTTTTAAATTGGGAGTTAGAGCCAAGATAGACATCCCAATGTATGAAGGAAATTTGGATGCTGAAGAGTTGCTAGATTGGATAAGATCCATGGACAAATATTTTGACTATGAAGATTTCGATGAGAAGAAGAAGGTGAGACATGTTGTCACCAGGTTGAAATGACATGCAACACTGTGGTGGGATGAACTAAAGGTTGAGAGGAGAATAAAAGTAAAACAAAAGATAAATAATTGGGATACAATGGTAGCCAAGCTAAGGCTAAATTCATACCCAAATATTATCAGATAAATCTGTTCAGGAAGTTCCATAACCTGAGATAGAAGGGTATGACAATGAAAGAGTACACAGAGGAGTTATACAAGATGAATATCATGACTGGACAAAGAGAGAAAGATGAAGAAAAAGTTTCTAGATATATAAATGGCTTGAGATATGAAATCCAAGATGAGATCAACATGATATTGGTAAGGATAGTAGAGGATGCTTATTAGATTGCATTGAAAGTAGAGGAGAAGTTGGCCAGAAAAGAAAGCCAATGAGGCAGAGGTAGAAGCATGAACAAAGGCAAGGGATTTTCCCATGACAAGGCACAAAAAGCCAAAGACGAGACTGAGAAACCACATAGTCACTCAGAAAGAGGAGGAAGTTCCCGAGGGAGACAAAGTGGTGGAATAAGTTCTTCTAGAGGAAGAGGAAGAAGAAGAGGAAGAGAGATAAGATGTTATGCCTTTGGAAAGACAAGACACATGTCTTGGGAATGTCCCAAGAAAAATAAAGAAGGAGGTGAAGCTCACATTTCAGAAGCTTAAAAGCTGAATGTTGAAGCAGAGGGAGTAGAAGATGGAAGATATATGATGCCGAGGAAGGTTCTCTTTAATCCAGAACTAGAAGTTGAAAAACCAGTGCAGAGAAAATTTTTATTCAAGACAACTTTCAAGACTAAAGAAAAAGTCTGCAAGGTGACCATTGACAGTGTATCACTGATTACTTAGTATCCATAGAGATGGTGGAGAAATTGGATTTGGAGACAACTGCACATCCGAATCCATATAAAGTCTCATGGTTGCAAAAAAGACACCTGGTAATGGTCACTAACCAATGCCTCGTTGAATTTAAAATAGGAGGATATAGAGATGAAATTCTGTGTGATGTGATTCCCATGGATGTATGTCATGTTTTGTTGGGAAGACCATGGCATTTTGACATAAATGTTATTCATTATGGGAGAAAAAATACTTATACTTTGGAAAAGAATGGTAGAACACACATGTTTCTGCCTATAGAAGAGAAGAAAGGAACGTAAGAAGCCAACACAAGAATCCTTCTCATGAGTGGGAAGGAACTCCTTAGTGAAGTCAAGAAGGAATAGGAGATGTAGTTTTCTATGGTGAGGAAACCCATAGTTTTCCTTACAAGTACTTTGATGGATGATTTACTTGGATGAGTTGCCTAACTCATTTCCACCCATCAGAAGTATCAGCCATCATATTGATTTGATACCAGGAGATAGTCTGTTGAACAAAGCAACATACATATTGACAACTCAAGAGAATGAGGAGGTAAATAAACAAGTCTAAGAATTATTACACAAGGGTTTTGTCAGAGAAAGATTGAGTCCATGTGTAGTACCAATTGTGTTGAGTCCAAATAAGGATGGAGGATGGAGAATGTGTACATACTCGAGAGCCATAAAAAATATCACCATTAGGTATAGATTTACTTTTCCAAGAATGGATGACTTAATGGATTGTTTAAGTGGATCAATTTTTTTTTTCAAAGATAGATTTGAAAAGTGGATATTACCAGATAAAAATGAGAGAAGGTGATGAGTGGAAAACAACCTTTAAAACAAATGAATGGTTGTATAAATGGCTTGTTGTGCCATTTGAATTAACAAATTCCCCAAGTACTTTTATGAGACTGGTGAATGAAGTATTGAAGTATTTCATTGGTAAGTTTGTGATTATGTATCTGGATGATATACCGGTCTTTAGAAAAACTAAGGAATAGCATTTGAGACATCTGACATTAGTGATGAGGAGACTACAATAGGAGAAGATGTTGATAAATATGAAGAAGTCCTCTTTTATGAAGACATAATTCATTTACTTGGGTTTTGTGATCTCTTCAAATGAATTGAAGATGGATCTAGAGAAGGTGAAATAAATCAAAGAATGGCCATCACCAAGGAGTATATTTGAGGTGAGAAGCTTCCATGGATTAGCAATTTTCTATAGGAAGTTTATCAGAAATTTCAGTGGAATTTGTGCATCGATATTGGACACAGTGAAGAAGAGGCACAAGTATTTTAAATGGACAGAAGAGGCCGATAGGAGCTTCAATATATTGAAGGAGAAGATAACAGAATGACCAATTCTGGTCTTGCCAAATTTCGGGAAGACTTTTCAAGTGAGATGTGATGCAAGTGGAGTTGCAATTGGAGTAGTCTTGAGCCAGGACAATAAACTTGTTGCATATTTCAGTGAGAAGTTGAATGAGACTAAGGGAAAGTACTACACATATGATAAATAATTTTATGCCATAATTAAAGCCTTGAAGAAATGGAGGCACTACCTTATTCCAAAGGAATTTGTCTTGTACAATGAAAACCAAGATTTACAATTCATAACCAGACATGAGAAGTTAAACCAGAGACATGCTAAGTGGATAGAATTTATGAAAAAATTCACTTTTGTCATTAAACATATTTATGGTAATGCTAACAAAGTTGCCGATGCATTGAGTAGGAGATGTCTAATTCTGCAGGAATTTCAGGTCAAGACCTTGGGGTTTGAACACCTTAAGGATATGGATTTTGATGATCCAGATTTCAAAGAAGCATATGAAGCATGTGAAAATCTTGTGCTCAGAGACAAAATATAGTGGAAAGAGTATATGATTCAAGATGGATTGATGTTTAAAGGTTTCCAATTGTGCATACTGAGGTGCTCGATGAGATAAAATTTGCTGAAGGAAAAACATAGTGGAAAAGTTGAACAATTCATACTATTGGCCAGGTATGAAAGAAAAGGTGAATAAGTTTGTGAACAAATGTAATATTTTCCAGTGTGCAAAAGGAAAAAAATAGAACAATGGATTGTATCAGCCACTGCCTATTCCAGATAGGCCTTGGGATGCAATAAGCATGGATTTTGTGTTGGTATTGCCAAGAACCCAAAGGGGAAGTGATTCCATATTTGTTGTGGTTGATAGATTCTCAAAGATGGCACACTTTATCCCATGCTAGAAGACAAATTATGCAACACACATTGCAAATTTGTTTTTCAAGGAAGTTGTGAGACTTCATGGGTTTCCCAAGAGTATTTTCTCAGATAGGGACACTAAATTTGTTGGTCATTTCTGGAGAACATTATGGAAGAATATGGGGACAAAGCTATCTTTTAGTTCAAAATATCACCCTCAAACATATGGATAGACATAGGTGGTAAATCAGAGCTTGGGAAATTTGTTGAGAAGTTTGGTCATTGAACATCATAACCAGTGGGATCAAATTCTGCCACAAATAGATTTTGCATACAATGACTTAGTGAATAAAAGTACATGAAAGAGTCCATTCCAGATAGTGTACAGAATGAATCCAAGAGGAGTATCATAATTGCGAGATTTGGAGTAGAGTGAATTCAGAAGCGCTGGAGAAAAATTATTCGTTGTAGAAATGAAGAAGCTTCATAATCATATGAAGGAGCAGCTGCAGAACGAAAATGAAGAATATAAACACAGAATTGATCAGCATAGGAGAGAATTTCAGTTTGAAGTGGGAGATCAAGTCTTAGCACACCTACGAAGGAAATGTTCCCAATGGGGACATACAACAAGCTGAAGCTGAAAAAGATAAGACCATGCAAGATCCTAAAGAAATTTGTTACCAACTCTTATGAGATAGAACTTCCAAAGGATGTGGTCATATCACCCATATTCAATGTTTTAGACCTGTATCTTTACAGGGAAGACGACACGGAAGAATCATAAGATGAGAAAGAGATTCAGTGGGAGAAGCAGATGCTTATATCAGGAAAACCACAGATGGAGAAGATCATTGATTAGAGGATTGGAAAGAAGACCAGGAGAAAGACATACCTTGAGTATTTGGTAAAGTGGAAGGGGAACCAATAGAAGATGCCAATTGGGTAAATGAAGATGATATCCAGAAGCATGGAAAGTCAATGCAAGAGCTCATGGACCTGAGTCCATGAATTCTTTTTCTAGGGGGGTATGATGAAAGATCATCGTCATTAAGAACACGTGGAGAGACAACTTAGCGCCTTAGTGCACCTTTGAATCAATTCAGAATCTTAACGCTGACATTTCCTGCAAATCATTTTTTTGAACCGATTGAAAACTGAAGAAGATAAAACGCTTGGGAGTTGAATGATCACGAGTGATCTGGGAGTTTCACTTCTAGACTTTAATGTAATATTACTTAAGTAGTAGTTATTTAGTTTTTTGGAGAATATGAGTAGTCAGAGGAAACCCTAGGAGCCCTTTGGGATAAATAGAGGTGTTGTATTCCCGAATTAGGCTACTGCAAATTTGTAGGAGATTGTCGTGATTTAGTTGTTGCTGAATTTTTAGTTATTATTTTATCCTAGTTGTATCCATTTACATTTGAATGAATATAACATAAGAAAATTGATACAATGCATGGTGTTTCTACTATTTACAGTTCCATGTTATTTTTTGTTTTCATGAGTGAATGAGTTATGTTATTGAGTATATGAAACTGTGAAGTATTTGGATAAGTTTCAATTGTTTTTTCTCCATTGAGTTTATGCAAGGTGTGCATAAATTCTGCAAGGAGTGCGTTGATGAAGTTTGTTTTGACTCAAAAGATTAGAAGAGATAGAGTGAAACTTCCATATGCAAGGAGTGCAAAGAGACTGTTGCAAGGTGTGCACAGTCACCCGCAAGAAGCTAAGTCTTGTGTAGGAATTTGTTGCAAGGAGTGCACATATTGGAAGTTCAACTAAGTGTTGGAGTAAGCCCTCTAAGGAGTCAAAGGATCCGAGAGATAAATATCAGGAGAGATAGAGGGGAAAAATATTCAAAGGGAGTGAAGCTCTGAAGATTTCACAAGTCATCGACTAAGATCCATCTAGGAGCGAGCGAGATCATTGCAGATCATTGGATCTGGGAAAAGCGCATGAGTTTTAAGTCTCTACATGCACATAGGAGCAAGGATTTTCCAAAGTCTCAAAGAGGTTAGGGACCATCCATCGTCCATAGGGATAGGTGGCGTAAGGTCCACGACCTTGGAGCGAGAGCACTTCAGAAGTTTTTCGGACAAGTAGAAAGCAAAATCGCTGAATAGCCGAGGGATGAAATAGATCAAGGCTGTTGGTTTCCAGGAGATACGTGTTGACATATCTCAGACTTTGGGGAAATTCACTTTGAAAGGTTTCGGTCATGGAGTGTGACAAACTCCCGAAGTCTTGAAGGTCGAAGGAGATCACAACCGTCCAATTGAGGGAGGCATGTGGAGGGCATATATTACCTCCGTTAGTTTAGTGCTTTAGAAGTGTAAGGTGTTGGGGCGGGTAGAACGATCGAAGCCCGAACTCCTGGAGTCACTGTGAACCGTTGATATGAGAAGGGTTTATGGACCATCTATATCATTGTGGATTCAAAGCTTCACGAGTTTAGAACCTCGAGGATTTGTGGAGAAGTGTTTCCGGATTTTTCCGAAGTCGAAATTCCAAAGCGCTTTAGGAGGTTTATCCCATGTCATAGCCCAAGTTCACACGCAACAAAGGAGCTAGCACCCATTAGTGTGATATTTGGAAAATGGTGCCATGAAATAAGGACCGCGGATAACCATCGATATGAGAACGAAAAATCGACGGTGGATAATCATTGCGGGGAGCCGAGGAAAAATTAGCGAATGTGCTAGTTCGCAGCCCACTATTCGTTAGTGTTGTTGATCTCATTGGGACAGGGGATCAATGACCATGATTGAATCGATATTGGGTGAGCACTTTTCTGATTGTGGGGATAAAACTCTTCGATAAAGAGCGAGCACGTCGGTAGCCCACAATTACTGTGAACCGTCGATCGACATGAAAATCGGTAATGATTAGATCATGATTGTTAAAACCTTGAGGGTGATAACATGGCATGTGTTTGATTGATTTTGAGACCAAAAAGGTCCCAAGGAGCCGATCTAGCTCAAGGATATTTAACGATCCTTTACCGGGAGGTCAAAAAGCCCCGAGGGAGATAGGTGGGTCTGCGTCAGAAAACAAGAAAATAATAGATCAATCAAGGAGCTACAAGATGAAAAATCACTCTAACAAGTTCTAACCAAGGAGATACAAGATGAAAAAAGCACTCTAACAAGTCTGTAATATACCTAAAGTATATTACATTTATTATCATTTAGTATTATGTTATAGGTTTGCTATTATGTAAATAGGCATTATAATGTAAACTATAAGTCTATGATAATTCATGACCTTTGGAAAGAACATGAATTATCATTTCCCATGTGTATTTATATACATGTATTGCATTTGATATGATGTGAAGTAAATATATAAAATGTATAGTAAATAAAATATCATTTATTATGGATATATGGAATTATGTTATGTATTCATGATGTTCTCATGAAGTGGACCACCAAATCCACTTCATTTGGTATCAAAGCTTCATTGCTGATCTTGATCCTATCCATTGGCCATACAGGCTTGTAGCCCAATGATTTTTTTTCCAGAGTTTCTCTAAGTTATCTAGGTCTTTGACCACATTAGGGCATTTTTTCAATAAAAAAAATCATCGGAAATTACCATTGAAGAAATAATCCTTCCGTTGCAACAAAATTAGAAGAAGTTAAGTATGAGATATCAAGAAGAAGAAAATTAAATGAATAAATAAAGGAAAAAAAAAGGGAGAAGAAAAAAGAAAGTATAAAAAATAAAAGGTAATTTAAAAGAAAAAGTTCCAAAGAAGAAGAGTGAATTCTGATTTTATTGTTGGTGTTTTAGAGGCCCATGGTTTTGGTAAACCATTGACCCATGGTATTTCCCTACCATATTAAAAAATAAAATTGCAGTGACAACTTTTTCCAACTTGTTATATACATGTGGGGTTGAATCCAAAATAAAAAATCAATGACCTAAGTCTTTTGGAGTAATATTAATTCAACCAAAATCAAAAGATATTTTAGCAAAGTGATAATGCGTCCAATTAACTTGTGTAAAGGATATTCATAAAGGAAAAGTAAGAAGAGAGGGTATTAAAATAAAAAGATATTTTTTCATAAATTACAAAGTTGCAATTTATTTTAAATAAAAAGTGATAAGGTAAGAATATCATATTAAATATTGTGGATTTATATATATCCACAAAAAGACAAGGAGTAAGGGTTTTATAATAATTTATAAACGATACCATCATATATTTATTTAATTTATTTTTATTTTGAAGGATTATAATTTTTTTTTAAAGTTCTGTGTGAAGGTTTAAAAGATAAAGAGAATTATTAAAGTTTCTTAATACATTTTATTAAATGGGAAAGAAAACAAAGTAATATTAAAGCTATTCAAAGGAGGAATTTATATTTATAAAGGAGACATATATTGAATCATCGAGAAAAAAAAGAAACTGTGTACAATGAATTTAATATATAAATCTAAATTTTGGACTAAATGCCTTTTTTCTGAAATGGAGTTTGAGTATATGACAATTTTTAAAAATCACAATTGCTTATGTCCGATTTGTGGGAAATAATTTATGATGGAAGAATATGAATATAACTCACAAATGAAATCATTAATATTAAAAGGTGAACTAGAAAATTATAAAGACATCAATGGAAATCACAGTTTGAAATTGAGAAGGATAAATATTTCAATGGGTTAACAAAAAAAGATAATCTTTACTTCAATGACAGAAATTGGGAATTCATCGCACAAATTGCAAAAGTAAAAACCAAAAAACAAGAAATGTTCAAAGACTTACTAGATCAAGATGAAGAAATATCACAATTAAAAAATCATAATTAAAGTTTACTAGTAAAAATCAGGAAATCAAAAGACAAGAAACACAAGAATAAAAATTCAGAACAAGAAAATCAAGGTATCAGAGAGAAATTAACCAAAAAAGAGGAAGAAATCTCTTTCCTAAGGAAACTTAATCATAAATTGATTGAGAAAATTAAAAATATGAAATATGAAAAGCCAAAGAATCAAGATATTATAAGTGAAGTCGAAAAACCAGATAACGAGGAAGAACTCTTATGCCCAAGAGTTCATAATCGAAGTTTACTCACACAAATTAATAATTTAAAGAGTGATAAGAAGTCTCTACAAAACAAGTTATATAAACCTATCAAAAAAGAATCATTGGTTGATAAAGAGACAATGACTGAACCTATGAAACTAGAGAAGTCTTCAGATGTAAAAATCCCAATTATGGATAAAGGAATTAATACATATCCAATCAACCTTACAACTCAAAATGATGAAAACAAAACTAATGTAAAGAGGTTTTCAAATGTTGAAGTACAAACAAGCTAGGGGTACGAAGAAGACTCAATTCCACAATTTAATCAAGAAACAGATACACGTATAAGAAGTAAAGATCAAGTTGCAAGGATGCCTTATCGACATCCTAATCACAAAAGTCAATACTTCAACCAATCAATGTACCAACATAAACGAATGATCAATATTCTGAAGAATATCAATTCCACTACAAGTGGTGCTCCAAGTATAAGATATTAGGGGATTCAAAATACATCAATTTTTTTCGAAGAACCTTATAAATGTAGAGTTTCACCGAAGATCAAATTAGGGTGGGAAAACTCCTTTACAATTCGACAATTCTGGTCAGGGCTTAAAGTATTATATCGTCTCAGGTCCTCAATGATCACTAACTCAAGAGTGAGGAATCAAGAGACAATATTACAAGACAGAGAAAGGGATAAGTCTTCTATAACTATGATTTGAGGACAAAGAATTGTTAAGGGGGGAAGACTTGAAATATACCTTATGTATATTACATTTCTTATCATTTGATAATATGTTATAGGTTTTGTTTTTAATGTAAATATGCATCATAATGTAAGTGATAAGTCTATGATAAGTCATGATCTTTTTTCTATGATAATTCATGACCTTTTGAAAGAACATGAATTATCATTCCCCACATGTATTTACATACATGTATTGTATTTCATATGATGTGAAGTAAATATGTAAAATGGATAGTAAATAAAATATTGTTTATTATGGATATATGGAATTATGTTATGTATTCATGATTTTATCATGAAGTGGATCACCAGATCCACTTCATCCTCCAAGGAAATACATCCTCTTTTGTTTTTCTTCTCCACAAAAGATACCATAAGGTTTAATTACAAAACCATAATCTTAAATATCTAAGGGAATCAAGATAATCCCTAACCCTAGGCTTCCAATATTCTCCAAGATAAGTCAAGAAAACGAAGAAACCATAGTGACTCCAAGAGAGAGCAATTGAATAAAAGAAAATACTGAGAGAGAGAGAGAGAGAGAGAGAGAGAGAGAGAGAGAGAGAGTAGTGCACACTCTTCTGTAGATCACATCTCAACACAAGAGTTATTAAAATATGTGTGTGTGTGATATGAATGATCATCTCCAATGCATCCTCCACAATAGTAGACCCTATTCATAACAGAAAACTCCAAAACGAGATGTCATCTTTCCCTTCCATAGCTTCTTCAAGGGTTTCCTCATGAATTCATGAACCCTAGTGAATATATCCAAGAATACAAGTGTAAAAATGGAATATAGAATGATAATGGTGAATGCAAGGACTCTCTCCTTCCTCTCTATATATGAGAGGTAAGGGAGACCAATAATATAATGTGGGCCCAAGACATTACGAGCAACCTACAATGAGCACTTGTAGGCCAACCCAAGTGAAGTGCTCCACTCCAAAGTACACATGCCATGCTCCAAGGTAATTAATTACACAATAAGGGCTCAAAGATTATGTAGCTACACAAGGAATGCCCACATCTCTACATCATTGGCCTGGAATCCATCAATCCTCCTAAGCAATGTACTGGACTTGGTCAACTTCCCTCTACAAGAACACTATTGAAGCTCAATATCTTTCAGACAAATCCAAGACTTTGAATAGGAATCCAAGCTATCCCATGATATCTAAGGAATGATTCCCTCCTCTAGGATTCACAATGCTCCTCCTCCCAAGAAGGGAATTTTCTAAGAAAGTACCATCCATCATGGACCATCCAGGGGATAAACCTACACCATGTACCCCAAAACTCGTGAAGAACCCCAAACATGCTGTAAACCCTTTTGAAGTAACCCCCAAAGTTAACAATTTGTACTCATAATTTTTCTCCATGGCCTCGTATTTATCCTAAAGGGGTACATTGAGAATGGTGTAAGCTTCACTTTTGTCCACAAACAACCTTATCTTTTAAAAACTATTAATGTATAATCTAGATTTGAATTAGGCTAATCTAGTCAACACTAATTATATTTATAGGCTCATTAAGGCCAACCTAGTCAATGTTGGCCCATAACCCTACTTGGAGGAAGCACCCTACCTCTTGAGTGGTGTAAGAAACCCAACCCCCTAAGTACCCTTTTAAGGGATGGGGTATTAAAATATTTCTTTTCCTCACCCAATATCAAAGTCTCTACTCAAGGGAACCATCATATTCTTCTTGTCAAGAGATTCCCAACGACTATCACCATGCTCAAAAGAGAGATTTGGACCAAACATTATGGCCTTCTAAAGTTTCTTAGGCCTTCATTGCAAAAAATCCATCTCACTGCCATGTGGCACCCACTTGACTCCACATCACCTATGCCCATCCGACGTGGCACTAACATGGCCTATGCCACTTGGCCCATCAATCCTTAGCCTATTGATCCCACCAATAGGATGGCCTACACTGACTCTCACTATTAGATTAGTGATCTGTAGTGTTTTAGAATGGTATTCGTCAGAGTACTTGGTTACTCCGCTTTGAAATCACTCCGACGAGGTCTTCTTTGATGGACCGTCTCTATAGATATAATGACCCTCGGTATTTGGATCCAAAAACCTTGATCACATTGGTACCTCTACTTTATCATCTGTTAACGCTTGCCTCTCTATTCTATTGCAAGTAATCATATGGGGCCCATGAAAAATATTCAACTGTTGTTTCATCACGCCTTTCCTATGATCAATGGTCCTTGTTCATCCTTGAAGTTTCTCATGTCAGAGTACTTCCTTCCCAGATTAATGTTCCACTCTGATGGATATACTCCAATGGATCAAATGGTCCTTGGGATCGAATATGAATGGATTCGATTACTTCGACGTCTCCACTCGCGCAATGATTACTCCCGTATTCTTTGTATCGTACTAAAACTAAATTGGTACCCATAGAGACCCACAACTAATATTAAACCTCGCCATATTCTTGATCAATGAACTCCATTCTCTCTTAGAGTCCCTCCAAATAGGTGTTCGCCTATTCCAGTGACTCGAACCACTCTGATAGGCCCACTCCGATGACACTCCCTTCATCAGATCTAACAATCGTTGGAGTCACACAAACAATGGTTCTGATTACTTCGAAGCCTCCACTTACGTAGAGGTTACCGATCATCCCATGCTCTTCGTGGGATTGAATTATTGTAGGACCCATAATGATCCGCTACTGAGATTTTCTCTCGCACTCTCACAGATCAACGATCCAAAAACTGTCCCGGGATCCTCCCCACCGAGCTACTCTGATGTATCTAACGATCCCTGTTTACTTCATCTAATAGTTAGATATTTTCCGAGGGTTCACAAATGGGAGACATTTAAGGGTTATAGGCCCTCCCACTTGGAGCAGGTCACTTTAGATACAATGGTTGAGATTTCACAGGATCACGTTCTGATGGATCTACAATCCTCGTTCCCTATCGTCGTCGGACCTTCATCACAAGTCCCTTTCTCTAGATCTTTGACAAACCTCCTCCAATGAATGACTGAGATATATCTGATTGTAGATATGATGGTTTAGATTTAAGGCACCCATCCCAAGGTTTAAATATGGTTGGGCTCACTTTCAATCCTTAATACTAATCACAGGCTAACAAGAGCCATCCTCTTCTCACACTATCACTCCTTATAAACATGATGTCACTCCCCCTCTTAGCCTCACCTGAATGATACCCATTATTATCTATGACTGAGTTTACTTCTCAGATGTTCACTAATCTATGATCCATATTTCCTCTTTGAGTCTTCCCCATCGGATTTCCTCCACTTCGGGACACCAGGACTACTCCAACCATTGTTCTCCAATGATACTTACCACAATGGATTTTATAGTCCATATCTATCTGAAGCCCCTCTTTGATAAATCAATGATCTAGTTTGACTTGGAATACATCTTCTCTAGGCATCATAACCTACTCTGATGAAGGGCCAAGATCTATTCACTAAGCTGAATCAATGACTGTGATTCATCCCATCTCAAAACATTGGATTTATGAAGGTTAATTGTTCGAATTTGGACTTGGCCGTTTCAAGAATTCTCCCAAGTATTTTATAAGGCTTACCAAGTCTTCGGGAGTTATGATCACCTTGCTCCAAAAACCACTAAGGTATTTCCTGTTCACTATTTAAGTGGATATTTTCATCTC
>SNQJ01S0148874.1:8247-31748 GCA_010110895.2 Picea sitchensis
TTATTTTTGCTTATGACCATGAGTCTTTTAGAGTGTTCAAGACATCATCGACATTAGATCTTGTTTCCTCAATGATTTTTGTAGCCCACTTAGGACAACAAGTTTCTCCGACAAAAAGTAATCCTTGCAGGTTGACATTTAGTATGTTGACTATATGAAGCCTTGCAGTTTGACATTTTGCTAGCTCTAAAATTTGTATTCATTCAATGATCAGAAAGATCTTATCGGGGAGGCTTCATGCAGGATATGCCAGGAGAGTTTCAACACCTCAATAAATGGCCAGTGAAATTTTTTGTGTTTTCCTAAGGTTATTTTTATGTAGTATTATTTTTCACAAGTGACTTTTCTACTTTTGAGCCCTTACTAAACATAATATCTTCTCTTGGATTAATTGGAATTGACAGTATTGAGCGAGCCCATTGATGTGTAATCTTTCTGAACCATATATTTTAGTGTTTGGGTTTTGGCACATGCCTTTTTTTAGTAGTGTAGTTAGATCAGCTGAATAGTTGATATTTATAGAGGTTTGAATTATTGAACAAAGGTCCTCCTTATTGAATTGGAGGAGAGGGATTTAATATGAAATGGAGTAATAAATAGCTCTATGGATGACTTAGCCATTTGTATTTCTGAAAATGTTTGCAGGTATTTCGAATGGATTGATGAATGCAAGTGTGTAAATAATTATGGCTAAATGGACGCATCTGCAGACTTAGATAACATATCGCGTATATATTGAATATAGTAATTCGATATATGGATGTTTCTTTTCCTGAGATTCTATCTGAAATCTGTGAGACCATCTGCAGTTTGGATGTGCACCTTCCTCATAATGTGAAATACAGGAATCCATTTGAACAAATTCACAATACTCTGCTTTGGCCTGTCATGTTCTTGGATCATGTTTGAAAAATGACTGATGTTCGGTCACTTAATATATATACTACATGGATTAACTGTGTATATGATAGTTAACATTGGTTTTTATTTGAAACTAGATGGATTAGTTTTGTATATAACAGTAACATTGGTTGTTATTTGAAACTAAACTTGGAATATATATGTGTTCTATATCTGTAGGCCAAATCTGCTATAGTTTTTGAAGTATTTAAATTTGTCTTTTTTTGCCCCTTGTTCTGATCGAGTATTGGGATATTGAATTTTACATGGTTTGGCATTTTCAAATGTCTTGGCATGACAGATTATGAGCTTTATATCTGGAGTCCAAATCTGTTATGGTTGTTTCAAATTGCTACAATTTGAATTCTATGAATTTTCTCTTCTACTCAATGTATATATATAGAACACTTGCATTCTATGTGTGAAGTTGGTGTGCTAGCCAAAGGATACAAAGCAATACCTGCAATGACTTCAAGTTGTATTATTGATGATATAATTTTCTGCTAAATGTCAAACAAATTGTCAGAGGTTTTAGTGAAGGCTCTGGAATTTATGTTTCTCAACTATCTCATTAGTATATAGGATCTTGTATTGGATGGCACTTGTTTCGACATACCCAAGAAAGTACAGTATTATTTCGATCCTATCTAAAAGCAAAGACTTACTCTCTAGTATATTTTTGTAGTCTTATTACACATGATTGCACTTGAGCTTTTGGACTTTAGCTCAACAATTGTGAGTTTGTGTGATAACACACCCGAGACATATCCTAGTGATCCTAAACCTCATTAGACAACACCCCCTTTACCATTGGAAGTTAGTCCTCCTCCTCAACCAACCTTGCCTAAGACTGATGATATAGATTTAAATATTGATATGGCTAGTATCTTAGAAAAGGTTAATGTACCTGTCCCTCTTAGTATTGATATTGTATTTTTTTTTTAAATACCTACAACACAGTCGCTATTGCGACATCTTGGAGTGTCGCTCCCATAGCAACCACGTCGAAGATTATACCTCTTAACGTCTCTCTTGCCACGTTCTAAACATATTTATTACCACGTTCAAGACGTCGGTCTTTCCACGTTCAAGACGTCTCTCTTGCCATGTTCCAGATGTCGGTCTTGCCACGTTCAAGATGTCTCTCTTACCATGTTCCAGACATCTCTCTTGCCACGTTCAAGACGTCTCTCTTGCCACGTTCCAGACGTCTCTCTTGCCACGTTCAAGACGTCTCTCTTGCCACATTCAAGATGTTGGTCTTGCCACGTTCAAGACGTCTCTCTTGCCACGTTCTAGACATCTCTCTTGTCACGTTCAGGACGTCTCTCTTTCCACGTTCAAGATGTCGGTCTTGCCACGTTCAAGACGTCACAATAGCGATGAAATCTATGTTGTTGGAAAAGAGACGTCATGTGAAATGACGTTTGAGGGGGTTTGTTGTTTGTCATTCTCCCGAGAATATAAAGTGGCAATTGCGTCGAACGCACCGTCGGAATTTGACCCAAATGTACTAGTGATTGATAGCCCAACAATGTGAATGTTTAGAGTCAAAGAGAATTGGACCTCTACAATCACAAAAATACACTTGTGTTTTATCGAATGGTTTGTGTATTCCACAACATAGTGTGAGTTGAAGTGTTGATTGTAGTATGTGTGTTTAAATTGCAAGTCAAGATCTTTGCAATTTAAATATGGATCATTTTGTTGATTGTCCACTATGTATGTTTAATGAATGTCATGCATTTTAACAGTGATAGGCACGAGTGTTGTGGCAGTATGATCTTGTTACAATTTAATTGTATATGGAATTGAGAGATTAAATCGGGCATGCTTTATGTGTTCATGAAGATAGAAGGAGAAGCATACTAAGGTTTTCTCTTTGAGTTTTCATTCATTCCTTAATTTATCAAAATCCTGATTATTTTTTATGATAGCAGGGTCTTATTGTAGACAACAAGATTCAGGGCTAAATTACATCATTCAGACACTTGTTTTTCAGCGGTGTTAATATATCTTTGATCGTCTGTGTAGACTTGTATGTTTGTGAATTAGTTTTCATGACTGACAAAGTCTATTGTGCAGAGTCGAGTGGGAAGAAATTTGTGGCAAGATGATCCATCTTTTAGAGTTCAGTTTTTTTATTTTTTGTTGGAGGTCCTTTTGTATGTTCCATCGGGGATGTTTAAGTTTGACTTTGGTCCGAAATTTCTGCATGAAATTTTGTAAAACTAATGACTCTTTGGTGAATTGGAATGAAATAAAGGATTTATTTATATCTCATCCATCTTGATTATCATCTTGGTGTCTTTACTTCTATCTCTACATTTATTTCAACAACTATTATATTCAAAAAATCACATTAAAATGAATTTTCCAGCAAGCTTTTATTATATTAAAAAGACTAGCCTAAGCACTTGTAATCAATACTTGTGAGTTGGGATTTTATTTTTGATGTCTATAAAAATAGGGTGACATTCTCGTCTATTTTGATTCATCCAAGAAGAATTTGAAAATGCTTGAGTAAGATCATTTCATATCTTTTCCTCAACATGATTGTTACCATAAAACTTTAGAATGTGTAAATGAAGAAGGGGGAAAGATGACCCTCCAATGGATTCAAAAACATGTCTCAGTGAGACAAATATCATCCTTTCAAATGAAAAAGTATTGCAGAAAAGGATGTCCTCTATATGTGATACAGGTGTTGGAATTTGTTGAGGATGACAAACCGAACCTAGAGGACCACCCCATATTAAGAGAGTATAGAGATGTGTTTCTAGAAGAGGTACCTGGTATACATTCGAGAAGAGACATTGACTTCTCGATAGAACTTTCACCAGGATCAGTGTCAGTGTTTAGGACACCCTATAGGATGAGTACACCCAAGCTATTTGAGCTCAAGCTACAACTAAAGGAAATGATGGACAAAGGCTACATATGGGCCAGTGTGTCTCCATGGGGAGCACCAAACTTGTTTGTGAAAAATAAAGATGGCACGCTCTGACTCTCCATAGATTATAGACAACTCAATAAGACAACCATAAATAACAAGTACCCCTTACCAAGAATCGATGATTTGTTTGACCAATTAGGGGGTGCATCCATTTTTTCAAAGATTGACTTGGGGTCTGGATATCATCAAGTCCGAATCAAGGATGAGGACATCCACAAAATGGCCTTCGGGACAAGGTATGGTTACTATGAATTTGTGGTAGTGCCATTTGGATTAACCAATGCCCCCGCCACTTTTATGTGCTTGATGAACAATGTACTCAGCAAATTCCTAGACAGATTTGTATTGGTTTTCATG
This sequence comes from Picea sitchensis, assembly GCA_010110895.2. NCBI lineage: Eukaryota > Viridiplantae > Streptophyta > Pinopsida > Pinales > Pinaceae > Picea > Picea sitchensis. Next base: position 12,461 of record SNQJ01S0148874.1, read on the forward strand.
ATGATATCTTAATATACTCCAAGAATAGAGAAGAGCATGAAGAACGTCTTAGAATTGTACTTCAAGTACTAAGAGAGCATCAACTCTAAGCGAAGTTTAGTAAGTGTGATTTTTTCCAGAAGCAAGTACATTACTTGGGCCATGTTATTTCTAATATGGAATGGCCTACCCAAAGGATGTATCTGATATCAAATCCTTTATCGTATAAAGGGCAATATCATCAGCTTCATGTTATTTCTAATATGGAATGGCTCACCTAAAGGATGTATCCGATATCAAACCTTCATGGGCTTAGTAGGATATTATAGAATATTCATAAAATTATATTAAAAAATATAAAAAAAAAAAAAGGGGTTAAATTCATTTGGACAGTTGTAATGTGAAGAAATATTTCAATTTCTGAAATACCTTCCCTTCTGATCCATGAACCCATGTTGAAGATTACATACCCTAATAAGGACTTCCTCATGTCTATGGATTTTACAAAGATGACCATATAGATTCATCATGAAATAAGGATGTGTGATTTTCTATGAATCCAGAAATTGAATGAGCATGAAATCAATTATGTGACCCATGATCTAGCATTGAGTTTTGGTTGCCATAGTGCATGCTTGAAAAATGTGGAGGCATTTTCACTCGGTAGGAGATTTGTACTTATGACACTAATCGTAATAGCTACTACGTTTGATAAACTAAAACTCAATGCTAGACAAGCTAGGTGGATGTCTCCTTAGTGAGTTCAATTTCGAAATCAAACACATCAAGAGGAAGGAAAATAGGGTGGTCGATGCCCTTAGCAAAAGTGTAAAAAATGATTCACCTGGCAAAGCAGAAGCTCTGTGAAACGAATGTTAGGAAAAAGAATCGTGTTCTACCAAGAAACATATGAATTCTCCAAGACCGACCACACCTAAGCAAGGTAAGAGCCTACATGGCTAAAGTATTAAGGATATTAGATGCTCGATGAAGGTCTACTAACCTACATAAACATATTGTATATTCCAAGTTGTGATGAATTGAAGAGGTTCATAATGGATGAACTAACAAGAGACCATATACCGGTCACCCAGGATATAAGAAAATGATCAATGCGCTACTAGGAAACAATTATATTGGCCCGACCTAAAAGGACATAAAGGACTATCTAGCTATGCCTATAATTCCAAATAAGCTAAGGAAACACCAAGACCCAAATGTGGTTGTTATGTACTCTCAATTATTCCATAATGGAAATGGAAACCATTTCCATGGATTTCATTATCGGATTACCAAAATCGGCTAAGCAGAATAATGCCATCATGGTAGTAGTGGATGATTGAGTAAGTCTCCAAGCCACTTCATTCCTATCAAGTCAAATTGCAAGACAATAGATATTGCCAACATCTTCAAGGAAGGAGATATTTAGGATCGTAAGATGGCATGCCTAGAGAGATTGCATCCAACAGAGACACAAAATTCACGCTTTAGGAAATCCTTGATGGTTGGTATTGAGACTAAATTGTTGTGCACAACCCATCACCCCCAAACCAATGGATGCTATTTAAAGAGTCCATATTAGAAGACATGTTAAGGATTCAAGTGTAATGCATCAACCTAAGAAGTGAGAAGACTACCCTTCCATTGGTGAAATTCGCCTACAACAATGGTTATCAAGAGTCACTAAAGATGAGCCCTTTGAAGCCCTCTATGGTAGATAGTGAAAGATTCCAATTAGTTGGATTAATCCAAGGGATAGAATTACAATCAGACCATGCCTAAGAAATGGAGCAACAAGTGATTCAAATGAAACAAATCTGAAAATTGCTTAGGATAGAAAGAGCTACTGACTCAAAAGAACCCCCAGAGTTCAAGACATGAGACCACAAGTCTATCTCTGAAGTTAGACTGAGGTAAAAGAGTTCCCTCGAGAATGAGCTTGTGACAAGATGGCACCTCAGTATAGGGACCCTTTGAAGTCTTATATAGAGTAGGACCTCAGGAGACTATAGGCTAGCACCCTCCCACAAGAAAGGCACATAATTTTTCCATGTTTCCATTATCAATAAACATGTACATGATTCTAATCATATAATTGACTGGTTTGTGATCTAGGTGAAACCGGAGGGAGAATTCCTTCCAAAACTTCAATGTATACTAGACATGAAGGAAACCCCAATCATGAACCAAACCATTGCAATGGTGTCAAGGTGCAGTGGGAAAACTTTGGCCCAAATGAGGCTACGGGGGAAATGGAAGATTCCATGAGACAAACATATTTGATTGTTTACTTCTATATATACATAGTATATTGACGTATGTAGAAAATTGAGGAAGATGTTCATTTAAGGGAGTAATTGTACACCCTTTTTCCCCATTTTGTAAATATAACCATATTGGCCAAGAAACTATGGAAAACTCAAGGTGATTGTTTGATTTGATGGACCTTTGTATAAAGGTCATGAATGTAAATTTTGTTAACACTTCTAATAGAAAAATGGATACATGTTGTATGATTGTTGGAAAGGGGATGTGTTAAGAGAGACCACCAAGAATGTTATGAAAGAGATGGTGGATGGGACTAAGAATGGTTGTGTTGATCTCCACTGAACTAGTACTTTCTTGGATTTAATTTCTCGGGATCAAAACAACCCTTCCATCCAGAATGAATGATTCATGATGGTAGGTGGGAAGACATCCTCAAGAGTTAATCAAGGGATGGCAGACTGTCCATATGTAAGGCTTCCATACCTAACCACAAGTTGGGAATTCGGTTACGCAATCTTGCTAGAAAAGGAAAGAAAGGAAAGTGAGGGGAAAAGAGAGAAAATCCGGAAGTACGGCTATGCAGAGACGAGAAACAGAGCTCTCGAATTCGAGGAAGAACTATGAAAAAGAGTGTGTTTTGATCACAGGAAATAGAGATTGAGTCGAGAGAAGGAGATTAACCTTCATCCCTATCTATTTTGTGTCGGAATAAGAGATTCAATCTCAAAGCATCGCGATCTATCTCGGGTGGATAGTGGTAAATCCGTTAGGAGTGATTGAGCTTATGGTTGGAAAGAAATGATCACCCCTTTCAACAATCACATCACATCATCTGGTTCTGATAAGTGTTTCCATACTTTATGCATTGAATTGGGAATTACTGGTTATGTGCATGTATTTACATTATCCGTAAATGGTTTCAAGAGAAAGGTTGCAACGATGTATATAATTATCTCCTTGAGAACTTATGCTTCTAATTTTCCCATATGTTCTAGTTTAACTCTTGAAGGTGTTTTCCCTAGAGAGCTACCTCACTGGATTGGAGCAATCCTCTTGGCATTGCTACCGTCTTGGTAATCTCATGAGTTTACACCACCTAGTTCAGAATTTGTCTCTACGAATAGAAGGTTTTTCCTTCAAACCAAGAGTCTCGAGACCTTGAATTTGCAACTCACATCCAACTAAACCCAATTCAAGAGTAGGAGCTCATAGCCCGAGTCATCCTCAAGGTTCATGTGGACTCCTAGGGTTGGAAATCCCTCGCTAAGCCCGAAAGGAGCTAGTTCATAATGGTTTCGTGAGTTTCGTGAGTTCGATGTCTGGAATGTCAAACATCACGATAGTCAAAATTACCTGAACTCCCTAAGTAACAAGAGCCATAGATGAATCAAGACCCTGACAGAGGAGATGAATGCGAACCGCTCATCGGGAGGAAAACCTATCTCATTCATCATATCGACTCAAAGATCCACTAGATTTAATGGATCAAACACCAACCACTTGATTAGATCGATGGTTAGGGAAGCATTATGGAGGTTGAAGGTGAAATTAGTGGACATGCCAGTTCATGGTCTAATAATCAACCAATGCCATTGATCTCACCGATGGAGGATCAACGACCACGACAGATGATTCGCATGAAAGCACTTCCCATATATTGGCGTGGAGATTGGGCCCCATTGCTAGAACCATCAATCAGAATGTAGATCGATGGTGGGGAATCATTGTGCTGCGGAAGGTGAATTTTTTCAGACATGCTAGTTCACTCTACCCACAATTCACCAACGCCATTGATCTCTGGCCGAGGTGGAGCATCAATGACCAATGATTAGACCGAGTTGGGAGTGTACTTTTCAGATTCCATAAATTGATCTCTCCGATAAAGAGTGAGAACGCTAGCCCCTTAATCGCGGAATCGTCGATTGGTGAAAAAATCGGTATTGGTTGGTTCATGACCGTGAAAACTTAGGGGAGGTTGAAATATGATCAGACTAGAGTGACGAGGGCATGTGTTTCCCTTTACCCAACTATGTGTCAACCCCTGGCACATGCATACCTCACCCACATGGTTGGTGAAATGAATGGGATTTCGGGAGTATGGGACTTCAGGACTCTATAGGAATGTGAGGAGTGAAGTTTTGAAGTGCCGGGCGTCGGAGTAGATCCTAGTTGTTAGCACAAGAAGGCATGTCATAGTATATCGTTTGAATCTAGAGAAGAAAACTTCGCCAGAGGAAAGGCATTGAACAATGAAACTCAATGTCAAGTCCCAAGAAAAACTGCCAAATAAGCATCGAAGGGACTGGCTAATCAGAATCTATGGGTATAGAGTAATTTCCCAAAAAGGTGTTAGATTGTTTGAAACTCCCGAATTCCAAATTCCCCGGCGGGATCATAGTCGCCGATCATGAAGGGATGTGGCACCCGAATGTCAAGCCCGGAACGAATCGTATCTCTTGAGATCCCTAAGGACACGGGCCGACAGAAATTTAGAGATTTTCCACTACATTCAAATGATACATTCCGGCTTTTATTATCTCGGTGTCCGGTCATAGCCCTCGGTCATGAAAGTATAGAGGGATAAAGGACCAACAACTTGGGAGAGGTATATATTCCAGCTCTGAGCTTGGTTATGAGGATGGAGACTGTGGCTGGAAAGATCTAGAGAATGGAATAAAGACCCCGAATGAGGGTATTGATTTTACTAAGAACTAAATTTTTACCCCACCATGGGTGTGTTACAAATGACCCATTCCCACCCTTCATACGAGGTGTTGAGAACACAGAGGATCTAGAATACTCATTCACCAATGATTCCTACCATCGATCAAAGACAGCCCTAAGATCCAATACAGCACCACTTTTCCGTGAGAATGTGGATCTCTACCAATACACACATGTCATTTGAATGAAAATGCACCAACAATATTTTCCAGTAGTCATAGTCAGATTCACAATTCTATCCACCGTGACTGGAGGTATATTTGGACGATTGGACAGCCTATAGTTTTTTGAAAAACCATGTAGAGGTATTGAGACTGACGTTAGAAAGATGCGTGCGCTGTCAGATATCGCTAAACATCAAGAAGTGCATATTTGAAACACCCTTTGGGGATATTATATGGCCATATAGTATGCAAACAAGGCTTGCTAGTATATCCCCGCAAAGATTGTAGTAATTGTTAATCTTCCACCACAAAAATCAGTACGTTAGTTAAGATAAACATTGGGACACACAAAATACTAAAGGAAATTTATAGTGGGTATGCATTGATCATTCAACGGAGAATTTGTTGAAGAAAGAAGTCAAGTTCAAATGGAATGAGGATTGTTAATGAGGATTAGACACACTAAAAGAGAAGATTGTAACCACACCAATACTAGTATTCCCAAATTGGGGAAAGACATTACACATGCATGTAGATACATCATCCATAACACATGGAGCCAGCCCGGGCATGTATGAGGAGAATTGGACCAACCGATAGCATTTGCTAAAGGTGAAAACCCACGAATCTATGAGAAATTACAATAATGGCCGTAGAGAGAAGGCTTAGCTATGGTCTTCAATTTACTTTAGAAATCTCGTATTAATCACTTATTTAGAAAAAACATTTCAAGATGTTTACATACCATTCAAATCTCAAATACCTTGTCAACAAGCCAGTGTTGGAGGTGAGAATTTGTTGATGGTTATTGTTATTTCAAGAATTGGGAATTTCAAAGTAATAGTCAAACCGTAGAAGGTAAAACAGGACCTAATCACCGCCGGCGATCACTCAATGGAGAAGAACCACAACATAGAGGACAACCTTCCGACGACAATTATTTTCACCAAAGTAGCTAATGAATATTTCTATACTATCCAATTCTTGAGTACAGGATCATTTATCATCATTTGATAGTAGGACACTTATACAAGATGGGTGCGGACAAAATCTTGAGAAGATGTGTACACATGAAAGACCTAGGGAAATTAGCAAAACCACGAGGGTGAGGACATTATCCAGAAAATCTACCACACATAGCGCATTTCCTCGTGACTATGGTGGCCGCATCATTAACAGATTCGTAGGACTACTTCCAGATATGTACGGCGTCGAGTTGGTAAACCAAATTAGAAGGACGATCTCCCCGAGACCAAGTAACTCCGCGTGATATCTCGATAAATGGGAAATATATTTTGTGGCACCAATTAAACCTCCAAAAAAGAGATAAGGAGTTTTGCGTACATTATTATCACCACGACAGAATAGCTAACAAGATGGGCGTAAGCAACACTAGTAAAATATTGCGCTGCAAAGCATTCATAATCAGCACTCTACTTGTTAACGGATCACTAGATTTGGATGCCTGGCGATTTTGATGAGTGACCAAGGCACTCACTTCATTAACAACACTATTAAGGAAATGACCGAGGAGTTTGAATTTATCATCAAAAGAGTACAACATACCACCCACAAGAGAATGGAACAAAGGGAATCCCTTTAAAAATCCTGGAGAATGCACTGGAAAATATTTGCAATGTTAATAGGGACGATTTGGACTTGAAGATACCGCTAGCATCATACCTACAGGACCAAATGCAAGAAGTTGACATGACAAATGTCATTTAGATTGGTGTATGGACAAGAAGTCATGGTGCCACTAAAGTTTTTTGTACCTAGTCTGCGCATAACAGCAATTGGCTAAACATGACAGAGCGAGGCACAATGCAAGAAAGGCTGAGTTAGATGATGATCATGGAAGAAGATAGAATTCTAAATGTGGTTTCACCAAAAGGTACATAAATCAAGGGACAAAGTTTAAATGATAGACATATCAAAAGGAAAAAATTTCAAGGAGGGATACCTGGTCTTGGTGTACCTACATTAAATCTCTCTTCAACACTAGTGAAAATCGTATCGCATTTCTCATTGGGACAATGGCAATATTGTCATAAATGGGAGATATACAACAGAACTTGGGAGGAACACAAACCCAAAGGGACAATCAATTGAGTCAATCGGGTTGTATAAGGACATTTGACCCAAAAAGCGCAACAAAAGAGGAGTTACCACTCTAGACATAAAATATAGCAACAGAGGGGTAGTGTGTCGAAAAGATAATTTTCACGTGCACTCGGAAACATTAGAGCAATGGAGAAAGGACCAATGGTCACTAAAAGGAGGAAACAACGGAAATGGTGGGTATGAAAAATAAGCACCAACTGACGATGGCTAGAAAATTTGAATGCCAAGAATGATTGATGGGACGCCGCAGATACATCACAGCCAACTTGTGACATCAAGGGAATTCAATGCCAAGTACGTGAGAAGAACTAGTTCATTCAAACTACAACTTATGTAATGTCTCCTAGAAGTTTCACAAGATTCCTATATAAGGCAAGCACGCGGGGATCGTAAGGGTTATTGTGAAATTGATAAAATCACAAAGCGATAGAGTATACAGAGCGAGTTTTCATGAGTTATAGAGAAAACTAAGCTCGATAGAGAACACTTTTACTACCATGGAACCACCCAAGCTAGAAGCCGAGGACAAGCCTGTAGAAAACCTTGAAGAAACCTTAGATCACCTCAAAAATCACAAGGAAGTGAACAACAACCACCTCAACCTACAAAAATTCGTCAACTTGGATGAAATCCCTCACCAATATGGAACCAGCGAGCCCCATACCAGTGGTGGAGGAAACCCAAGAAACAACACCACTAGGCATGGATATTGATATCGTGGCGTGGATAGGTCCAAGAGGGTCGAAAGTACATAGGAAACTCTTCATGGCATGAAAACCATGAAGAAGCCCTGGCGGTTAATGGGATGGCCCCAAATCGCATTGCAAAGGCCACGGCGTAAAGGTCAATACATTACTGCTGGAGCAAAGAATATGAGGGCATAGTAGAAGATGCTACTGGACTCCACTGGCAGGAGGATACGTGAGGAGAAGACAATGGAGGTCGAACCTTTGAGTCATCCACCACGCCAGAAGGGAAAGAAACAAAGTAGGCAAGATCACCTGTGCCGCGTGGATGCCATTGTATTACCGCATCTGAGGTGGTGTGTGTCAATGGATAAACTATTAGGGCTTCCATGGAAAACTACGATACTCGTGATCATGGTGTGACCGGAATAATGCACAAGTTTTCTCGTGAGTTCATAAAGAAATTTCCCACGGGATAATCGTGGGTATAGACACTTCCAGCATCCAATCAACTCCATCAAAATGCTGGCAAAGTCGGACTAGCCAACACCGGATTCAATCCTTTGAGATCCCACACTTTGAAGGATGGATGTAAAACCGTCAAGAAGCTGATGGAAGTTACCCTCGGAGGATACCTATGGGTGGAGCCTGTCTCGATAGATGTAGATCTCATCACGTATATTACAAGGCTTCCATCTCGGGGAGAGATCCTTCAGTTCCTCGGATGAAAAAACAAAGGAGAAGGTGCTCATGAAGGAAATGAGGAAGACATACGGGTACGTAAAGAGGGTCACGCATAATCATAATTAAGTGCATTAGTGATGCAACAACAAGGTTGGCCACAAAAATCATGGCATGCAAGTTTCTGTGAAATGTCTAAGGAGGAAGTCCCTTCCAGGGTCATCCCAGTGGCTGCACATTTTGTGGAGGGTGTTATACTCAACTAGGCCCCATACTTGTTAACTGCTCCTTGAAGACTCCAAGTATGGACGCCAGCAGGAAGTAGGATAAAATTTCACTATTCCCCGGCTACCTCATCCCCGACACTTGGTCGATGGAGGAAGCCTAACATACATAATTTTCCTCGAGATCCACTCGGTCAAGACAACGCGGATACCTATCATTGGGGTCCACTTTATACCCCAAAAAACAAAAGTGCAAATGCAGGAATGTTCGTAGGGTATTACAATGACTTGCAGGAAAGAATTGCCAACATTTGGCAGGTTACACCAGAGGTGGTCACGCAATATCAAGGCATAGAAAAATTCAAAGCTACCAAGCATGCAGTATTGATCCAAGAACAAAAGGATCTCGAAGGAAGGGCTCAACTACAGCGACAGTCAAGGAAGAGGGACACATAGAAATGGCCAATTAAGGATTGGTATAGGATGACCAGAGTTCCACCGAATCAAGAGAGGCCTACTGACAAGGAGGCAAGATGCAAGGAAAGAAATGTATTAACTCCCTGCATGAGATAAAAAATCCCCAAGAAGACAAACCATGATAGAAGTTAAGCAAATAGAAGAAAGGGGTGTCGTTGAAATGTACCCAAAGGGAAGAAGAATAACACCCAGGTGTCACGGGAACAAGAAAAGGAGACTGATAAAGCATAGGGGACCACATCAAGTGCTACCTAACAGGAACAAGGCCAAACAAAGAGGTTGATCATACACACAGGGGGTGCACACAAGAAAACCAAGGCGCACAAAAACAGCTACCATAATACATTATCATTGAGGATGATGCAGACCTCGTGGCCCAAATAGGTCAAGACAGAACAACCGATGATTTTGATGAAGTCAAACGCCAAAGGGATAGGATCCGGGACCGGGTCGGCTATGAGGTAGCTCCTCGAGAAAATTAGAGAAATGCAAATGGATACCATAGGAATAGAGTCAACCCCCACATCCCAGAAGAGCCAAGATCGGGCTAAGCAAGCATGATACAATCCTGCATGATGGCACAAGAGAGATCAAATTTTCACGGGCGGATAACCATCATGTTTCATGGATGAAAATCGTAGGCCATACACCATTGAAATATATGGCACAAATACAGTTGGTAATGAAGTGGATACCAACCAAAGCATTATATAAACTACAATTCAATGTCACACAAGAGGTACAATCGTGTGCATGCACAGATGCAACAGAATTGCAGTAGGTAAAGGATAATCAGGATGAACTGGAATTGGTCTTCGAACAGGCTAAGATTGAGACCAAGGATGAGAAGGATCATGCAGATAGGGTTGAGAGGGATTGGTTGTATCCTATGACATAATTCCAAAGAGAATACAACCAACAGAGCTCATGACGACGTTGTAATATCACTCCAGCCAAAACAATCGATCAATACAAGAAGGATATCAAGAACCTCTGGGAAAAACTCATCCCCACCACTCCCCCAGAGGTGAAAGAGAAAAGGAAGCATGAAGCAGTAGGACATATGGATGAAATGGAATGACAAGTCAGCACAACTATCAACTTGTTCGATAGAGCAACAATAACCATGGACAAAACTAGAGGAGGATCAATAGGTCCAACAAAGGGGACCTTCGTGAAGAGGAGAATATAAGAGCAAAGGATCTAGAACTCCTCAATCGCAGGCAACAGATGATGCATCACCGAAGCCAAAGGATTATAGGATATGAAGAAGCTACAAGAATAAATCATAGTCACGCAGACACATAAGAAGGATCATTAAGATAAATGGAACCACCCAAGAGGGTAGCTGAGGTCATCAGGCATAGGAGGAAAAGAATAACATGGAACAAATTCAATTAGAGTGTGTGTAGATGATCAACGAGGAGGTTACAGTGAAAGTAGTGGATGCACTTAGAGAAAATACCACGTAGGCTCAAACACAAACAAAGGAACTCACATAGAAATTCCAAACTCTCGCAAGAGTTGTTGCCTGAAGCACATTTAGGGTGGTCTTGACGAAGCCACATGTTAGTTTTGGGGGCTTGTTGGATGAAGACCTAGTCAGGAGTAAAGGATATTTTTGGGAAGAGAGGCATGAAAGGAGAAAAGGACAGTTGGAAGGAAAAGTAACACGTGTAAGGTAAACGCACATGTAGAGGAGGTGCGCATGCGAGATGCGCATGCGTGAATACCTAAACATGCTAGGTTTAGGGTTTTGTAATGTATTGTAAATGGTTGGTGATAAGAATATAAATAGGTACTATTTAGAGGAGAAGGTATAGAGGACAAGAGAAAAGAATGGATGATAGAGACTTGTAAGAACTGCATTCACTCAAGAATATGTGGTGAGCTAGGGAAGCTATGAACCACCTAATCCTTCGGAGGGTTATATCATAGGCTAAGGAGTCCGGGTAATGACCTATCACCCCTCATTGTGGATCGAGGAGCCTCCATTGAGGAGAGTATATTGGGCCATTGTAAACACAATAATACTTAATGAGATATATTGTTGAACAATATTAAAATCTTGAGATATCCACATCTTTTGTACATATCCCTAGAGGGTGAACCACTGCAGAACACCTGTGGTTATGTGAATGAATGTTGTGTCTTTATTGTTGTTAAGTTTTGAATGTTAGATAAATGAGTTAACTAGTTAGATATGGTATTTCACATGCATGAATAGAATGAATGATCTAATTAGATGTTATATTTAATGAATAAATATTACAGAGTACCACCATAGATATCCACTCATTCCTTGGTTGAAAACACTTGAGTATTGAAACCACCCATAGAGTTATCTCAGGTGAGACGACGTGGTGCATTTTGTGTGTTGTGTTTTCTTCTGGTCTACTAGAGGGGCTTATAGTTTTAGAGGGATTTGTTGGGAGATTACTAAGTTTGAACCTGGGTTGAATAGGATTAGAGTAGGAAAATCCTAAGTAGATAGAGAAAACCAAAAAAATGGTTTTGTTACTTGGCTCATGGAATAGAAATGGATTGAGTGAATGATATTTGTGGAAAATGCATCAAAAGAATTTTGGATTAGATGAAAAATAGGTGAGAGAATGAGAATCTAAAGGATATGTTGAGACCGTGGAACCCAACAGCATAGATAGAGAGTTGGATGAAAAAAAAGGGGTTGGAGTTTGCACAAAAAGATAACAAAACCTATTGACACTCACAAGCAAATATCTAGACAAGTACATATTCAACGAATTGCATGAAGCATTTTTCAAGTATTTCCCACATGTGTTGCAAGAGTGGATAAAAGGTTGAAATACAACCATCCTACAAATCGGATCATACAGCTAGAGTGGAATCCTAAGAGATCATGTAGTTACAATGTGTTGATAATAAGTTTACACATGCAATAGATTTATTTTTAGACATCATTGTTGCAGGATTCATCTTGTTTGGACAACAACCTAGACATCAAGGAGAATAAAATGTTTCTTTGAGAATTAAACCCTTATAAATCCAAATAAGACAAAATCTCCAAATCATCTAGCTTAGAAATCCAAGTTGAGCTAGGGTATGATAATCTTCTAGGGGTGTAAACCCCTTACTCCCTATAGAGAAGATAAACCCTATCAAGGTCTCTCCACAAGGGTTCAAATCCTCTTACTTCATATAACCTTGATGGAGGGTGTATCCCCTTATACTCCTCCTAGATTTTGATAGTATAACCTTGAATTCAAGAAAGAAAAATACAATAAGACTGTATAAATTCCTTACCCAATCCAAGATATAGCATGAAAAAACCCTTACTTATCAAAGAAATTCCAACGATTTTCCAAAGAGAAGCATCCAAGAGAAGTTACTAGCCTTTATTACTCCAATAAACAAGTGTTGCATCCATAATGACAAGAAAAAAGAGAGGTCGAAATTTTAGTTCAAGAGTAATATTATCAAGTGATGAGATATGCCAAAATGAAAATGACTTTCCTCATATTTATATGAGTAAAACCAAGTCATATTTTTTCCACATTTATCCATTTTTACATTAAAACCCTAATTTTAGGTCATAACCAAAATTTACAGTGTATAATTAGCAAATCGATTTGCTCATTTTCCCACATAGGCTACAAAATTAAAAAAAAAAACCAAAATCACAGGACACAAGCCCATAAAACTCTCCTCCAAGGTGGAATGTGTAAAGATAATCCTCTCAAGGCCAATAAATCATGCTAAGAATGTTCCACATCATCCCCATATAAAGCAAGAATGTGGCGCTTCAATTCCACAACATCACCAAGTGCCCTAAAAAGGCCAAACATCCTCCCAAATGTGTGACATCAAGCTCCCCAAGAGAGATGTTTTGGCATAGGAGGGTGACGTCACCCCTTCTTCATCATCTGGAACCTCATCCAAGTGCTAGATATGTTCCTCAAGGTGCAACATTCATAGTCTTATGCCTCCAATGTGTGGGGTGCATCATCCATCCCATGGGATTTCAAGCCCCTATGAAGGTCCAAGTGGCTTAGTCCCTTCATGAATTTCTTCCATCGGTCAAGGTCCTATAAATACAAGAAAATACGCCCTCCAAGGTTATGCAAGTCACATGTATCATTCCAAGTAAGCCACATTTAATAAAAGAACCACCCAAACATGTGCATTAAATCCCTCATTTTCAAACTATACAAATTCTTAAAGACCTTATAAATTTTTCCAAATTTAGGTATGGAAGGGTTGTCATGGTGCCCTATTGGGTAGGCCAATCCCCAAGTCAAGGAATGCTTCCTAAGAATACCCTTTCTAATCCATGTAGTGAATACAATGTGGATGGGGGAAGGACGTTTCAGCATGGGGTTTTGTTGATGGGCCTTAAATCCCTTGATTCAACAGTAGGAACCAAACCTGCCACCGAGGCCCAATTAGACTCTGCAGCGTTTAATAGTGGAATGGTTCTCCAGATCATCTTGCGATCCGACCAAATTATCGATGGGATTTACATTTTCTTGTGAAGGCTCTTCCTTCAGTTGGACTATTATCTTTTGTATATTTTCTCTTGGGTGGGACCGATATGAGATGTAAGCCGGTATAAACCAACTTGGCAACAAAAAATGGAATTAAGTTTAACTAAGGGGAAGAGGTTGAACTTGGGATAACCCGTTGCTCAAGCATGTAGATGACAATTTTATACCACAGACCTAGTACTAATACATTAACCATGTGAGAATCCAGTTATTGTCTGAGATACTAACTACCAGAAAGAAAACACATATGCAATGAGATAATGGCAAGAAAAATAATTCATCTATCAAAACCATTCATCACATAATAACAAAACAATTCATCTTCATCATTAAAGCAAAGAACAACAAAAAATTGCACCAAATAAATTAACAACACAAATAATTCCTCTTACTCATTACAACATCATTCATGAAACAAGATAGGAAATAGTTCTTCTCCACGTCCAATCACACATGTAGTTGATGAAAATAATTTGTCTTTGGTCCAGAAGGACTTCTCAATTCAAAGCAGCTTCAAAATAATTCTTAGCAACCAGAAAGAAAGAGTTCTTGCCACAACCATCGACCCTTAACTAATTGGTCGATGTCTTTATTTATAATCTAAAGTTCAGCTAAAAAAAATGGCTAAGTGCAGTTTAAGCAAAGAAAAATACACCACGTGGAATCATCTTCTAACAGTTTCTTTAACAGTCAAGTCAAGATAGTTCTTTGAAAGGATGACTTTTCTCCTACTCAGACCAACTGATAAATAGCTCGTCGCAGGTTTGGGCCCATGGGAAATTGTGTTGCTCCATCAGAGCCACGTAGAATCCTCTAATCTCCACCACATGCGCTCGGTACTTCACTAGACTGGTGTTTAACTGTTGTAGCACGGTTTGAGCCTTCATTGGATGTTCCATAAATCTTTGCACTTGTCCTAGCAACATATCGGTCACCTTATCTATCTCTTTAGCACATAGTGAATCCTACTTGGCATGTGATCCGACTATGTCGCATAAGTCGATGAAGTTGTCGGGGTCGTCGAACTCAGGGAATCCTATATTCTTCATTTCTTCGTTGATTTTACCCCAATGTTCCTTGCATTTTTCCCATTTCTTTTGAATTTCTCTGTGTGGTTCCTCAGACATATTAGCCCAGTACTAGGTTGATCGCTTCATACGATCAAGACTGCTTTTTCCCAACATCTGTATGTGGTGTTCTTATTTATCTCGGCCCTGTTGGAATGCATCGATGTATTTGAGTCTTTCTATGGCTTGTTGTGCCCTTTCAATCCATCGCTCCATATCCTTGCATGTTGTGAGTTCCATGAGAGTGTCTTCCTAAAGCTCGTCTATCTTCGCAGTGAATAGGTGTCGCTCGTGTGTGAACGTGTTGCAATCCGCTTCAATCTCTCTTCTCAGATAAACTGCGGTCTGAGTGGTTCCCTTATAGTAGTCAACCAAGTGGCGCAAATGATATAGCTCCTTCAGGGTGGAGACCAACTCTTTTTCATCCTGTTTATCTCTGTCTAGGGTGGCATCTGAAATCTCCATCCCCACGTCGATGAGCTCGGATGTTCTGGCATTTTATGTGTTTATCAAATCCTCCTCTGTGGTGATGAGGATGAAGCGATCCAACGTGATTCTCCTTTTCTTCGTGGTTCTTTAGATGATGGCCCTCTTCTTTAGATCATATCAGATCGCATAGATATTGGCCACCTCGTCCACCAGTTCAGGAATCTGTTGATCACCCCATGTAAGTGTGTTTCCCAGATTTCCAGTGGTGTATACTTGTTCCAAATCATGTTCTTGAACTTTCTCATTATACTCCGAGGTTTCGGCCTCTACCTGTTTCTTTTCAGGGATCTGAGTATCAAGTGAAATAGAGACATTGAGAAAAGACCCGATACTCACTTTCTCGTGGGAAGTTGAATTGTCAACTTCCTTTTGTAGGGATCCTCCTTTTGGCTCGTTTGGTTCTAACTTGCCCTTCGGGTTGTCGGCTCGGGTCTCCGACGCTTCGGGGTTCTTTGTGTCAGGAAAATTTTCGGTTTCTTTTTCCTTTCGTGGGATTTCCTAGATCTGGACCTCAAGATTAGGAAAATCAGCCTTCTCAAGTCCCTTTTCTTCTTAGATCTGCATAGGGGTCCTGAGAGATGTCTCTAGGCTCTCATCATCGCTATATATATTTATAAATTCACTCAAAATATTAGGCACGCCTGCTCCCACTGATACTCGACCTGCCTCTGGTTGAATTGTTGCACCTGTCGGCAATCTGACCAATGACCTTATGGAATCAGGGTTATTAGACCTGTTGTTATTACCATGGTTTATGGAATCATGGTCGCTCACCCCCACTGGGCTTTCTTTTGGTTTTTCAGTCAGAAGCTTTGGCACTATGATGAGTTCTGGGTTATCCTGCATATGCTTCATTAACAACTGGGCCTATTGATACATGAGCCTCCCCATCCCCTATATATCTTGAACTTCAGAGAGATTCCCAGTTTGTATCAGAGCTACCTGGGGAGATCCCACCCCTCCGACTGATATCATTTCTTCTCTTGTCTTGATAGTATATTGAACTGGTTGTTCCATAATTGTTGTTTTCTCATCCCAACTCATAGCCTTGAATTTGGTTTCCTTGGGGTCATCCATCCTCGCCACTACCTCTTCCCAGTATTGAGCATTTTCAGTGAAGATTTCGTCCTCAAAACTGTCATGGGCATATGGCCTGCAAGATGATACATGTTGCGTGTGCTTCAGGGCCAATCCCTTGGGGTCATGCTTGGGAAAGCGATCAATCTGGAATTGAAACTCCAATTGGCTTATCCCTTCTTGCTTGGCCTGTGTGGTGTCCTTCACCATGTAGAAACCAATATGGAACCCATAGGGTATGAATGCCTACTTCTTATCCTTTACTAGAGTGGCATTGAAACCTTGCAGGATGTTTTGATAACATATTTCTCCTACTATTAGTCGATCACGAACATATACAGGTAGCATATGAGGTGTTGCAATGGCACTGAAAACCCTGATGTAGGTATCGCACTCATCCAGATACCAGTGGCCAACCTTCGATATAATCTTTTTGGCTCTATTTGATAGCCTTGGGCATTCTTTCTTGAACAACAACAAATGAATGTGTGAGATAAATTGGTCGTAGATGAGAGAGTAGGATTTCTTGTACTTGTTCTCCCACAAGATGCCGAAATAAACATGGACCGAGAGGTCTGAGGTATGCCAACTTAATTTCATTCCAGTGAAAGGATTTATTCCGCAGACGACGTCCAGAAGATAATATGCCATGTAAAAGGATGAGGTTTCTCCTTCTTTCAGCGTCTGAGCTTGTCGGATGCAGGTGCTCAACTATTTAGAGATGATTTCACCCTAGTTAAAACCTATTCCAAAAATGGCTATGGTATATGCTAGAGGCATCCAAGCTTATGAAAACCTAGAACAATCTTTTTCCCCATGCAATCTGCAAAGGAGAGCCATTAGATAGATGTAAGGTTCTCTAAGGTTGCCCGTTGGGTACCAACCAGAGGTCCTATTGGTGAACTTTGTATCCTCTCTCCACCAGGAATCCATCACCTTATTGGTATCGTGCTTCTCATAAAATCTCAAAACAAAATCATTATTCAACCGCTCTTCCGGGTCCCTGAGCTTGTAATAATTTTGCACTTCTAATGGAAGGAAAACCCCGACACACCTGTTGTTGTCGTCATTAATAAAAAAAAAATGTGTGTCATTGTGATCAATAAGCCATTTTAGGAGTTCAATGCAGGGATATACTGGAGTCCTGCTTGCCACCATGTGTAGATATGCCTTTCAGACAGTCAGGAAGACTTCATCGTCGAGTCTTCTCATATCAGGATTGTTTTGCGGAGTATATTCAGGGAGTTCTTCTCGCTTAATATTATTGAAAATTTCTTCCCAACATGGGAATATTGTCTTGGTCCCAATGTTCACCTTTGTGTCTCCAAAGGCCATGGGTTGAACAATATATTTCTTGGTGGTGGTTTTGATGGCGGGCACCGGTTTTGGAGAGAATTCCAATTGTCTTGCCACCGCTGGGGAGGAACCTTATCCCACCTCTGGTTCCTGTATATTTGTCTCTCTTGGAGATTTCCTGGTGGTGATTTTCTTCGGAGGCATCGTTCCTATAATTCTTGCTAAAATTTTGTTTCTATACTCACTGGACCTTGGAAGTTATCCCCAGACTGCTCGTCTTGCTCCTCTGGATGATCCAGATTCCTTAGTGCACAAGATAACCTTGTTTTCAATGACTTAGAGAATATAATGGGGGAGATCATACCAGTCGTATCAACCAGTTAATACGAGTAACAGGTGAAATTCAAAACAATCTACCGTCGAAACTCTGCAAATAAATTCTATGTGGGTTGACAGCGGGGGCACGGGGGGGAAAATGCATTGTATTGGCAGGTTACAATGATCCTTTGATTCATGCACGAATTATCAATTAGTGCGAGATTCTAGGATTAATTAACCTTTAAATGCATTGTATCTAGCATATCTCAGAGCCAAAACATCCCATCGCGTCGTCTTGTTAGTGGATAGATCGAGAATCAACGGTATCCTTATGCATGTTTCCGTCGATATCCTCTGTTAATGTTTATGCCGTTATTATAGTTCTGTGCATTTCAATAGATAAGAGCATCATAAGAACAATATCACTGAGAAATACACATTCACAAGAGACACAACATTTATCCTGGGAAACTCTCTAGGGGAAGAAAACCTAGCAAAAACTTCCTTATCATAAATTGCTAATACAATGTTCAAGAGATAACTCAAACCAATATAGATAGTCCTCTCAAAGCGATGCGCCACTCTTCTTCTCCTCTCTCCAACTGTTAATTGCATCTTGCCTCATAAAAGAATGAGCAAGTGAGTTGTGATCAAATGAGGTGCTAGCCTCCTATATTTATACAAGTTCTGGCACGTGTGAAGTGTCTCTTCACTGGAAGGGCCAACTTCTCAATCTAGGTGGGTAAACCCACCTTTATTATATTTCTGGGTCTCTTAATTAACTATTGGGGGTGACTTCTTATTCTTCCTATTATAATTGTTTGTTGACCAATTCGCAAAAGGGTATTTGGTCCTAATACAATTACTGACATGATTAATCCACAATGGGGATTAATCCTATGAATAAAATAAAAATAATAATAAGAATACTCTTTGCAGTTACATTATTTTAACACTACCCCTTAACAAGAAGGGTATTCTTCAATAGCATCTGGCGAGAGAGGTCTGCATCATCAGTGGCATCAGGAGGACAGTATCATCAATATCATCTTGAAACATTGGCTAGCATATTTACGAGTCATCGGAAGTTTTCTTCATCAACAACATCATCATTCTCGAAAGAATGCCATCATCATCTGCATCAATATGTATTAGTAAAAATGATACCTCATCACAGCACTAGGCTGGCAC
>SNQJ01S0148875.1:12296-23501 GCA_010110895.2 Picea sitchensis
TAATGCCCTCTAATATATACTTTTTATTTGGAGAGGGTATTAATAGATAAAAAAGTATATATAATATATATTTGTTATCTATTAATGCCCTCTCCGATTTTTATTTGGAGGGGTATTAATTGATAAAACAGTATATATAATATATATTTGTTATTTATTAATGCATTTTCCTACTTTTTATTTGGAGGGGGTATTAATAGATAAAAAAGTATATATAATATATATTTGTTATCTATTAATGTTTTCTCCTACTTTTTACTTTTTATAGAGAGTTTAATTTTTATTTTTTTTTAAGTAAAAAAGGGAGAAACCTATTATATTAAACCTTCAGAAAAAGAAATACACTTAACATACAGGTGCCAGTTGTCCTGCCTATACAGGAAACCAGGACAGCTGGCCTGTCCACAACAGCATGCAAAATCAAACACCATGTTTCGCCACCCTGCTCGAAGGAAACCAGGGTGCATGTCCATCTTCATTAGTAGTTTAGTAAGGTTTGTTCTAATGCTAACTAAGCTAGTAACGAAAGAGCTACAGCTCTAATAAACAGTAAAAGAAAAGGAGTTGGAGACCATAGGAAACAGTAGAACCTATTCGTCGGAGTCCTCGCAGCCTTCCTTCGCTTTACCGCCGTTGACAGGGATGACATAGGGTTGAGCATAGGTGGGGCATTGGCACCGAGGTGTGGCCTTGGAGTAGGTTGTGTAAAGCATGTCCAAGTGTTGGCTAACGCGAACGGCTCTGAAAATTTGATCATCCACCAGGCTGTGCACCTCAAATATCAGGTTCAGGTGCTCTGGATGTAGGAATGGTGGCGATGGCGGCGACTTTATTTCATCCTCCGTTTCTGGGTGGCCCTGCGTCTCCCTCTGCGTCTGCGAGTCGACTGTGCATTCCGACAGCTCCTCGTCAACTGGGCAAGTGTCGAATTCTACGTTCAGAGCGTCGTTGGGGGCGCGAGTCTCTTTCGAATTGGGTGATGGTGCTACTTGTCTAAAGCACGCTGGGGGGTCCCAATTATCCAAGACGATAAACAGTCATCTCTCAGAGAAGTTCGGTGGGAGATCTATGGACAGGTCTTCTTCGACATAAGTTCGAGGAGGCGAACTTGTTGTTGTGGTGTTGCCGCATCGTTTTCTTTTGGCCAGGAGCAGAGCTCTTTCGAAACACTTGTGCCTTTTCCTTCTTGAATCAACCGCGTACCAGCCAGCTCCTCTACGGGGTCTCCCCCTTGCCCGCGACATGGTGAGAGTGAGGGAAAGTGCCAGGATGCCTTCTACGTGGCGGTTCTTGCTCTGCCCAACGAGCTTCAATTGCATTCTGAGAGGTCCGGTTAAACGGATAATGACATAAACCATGGCTTCCACCATTAACACCAAGAGCTTAATGCTTTGGTTGGTCGGCCTTTGCTCACGCGTGAGAAGCCCCATCGATGACCGGAGGCCGACGGAGGTGAAAGCCTTCATAAATGGTTGTGGTTTGAGGTGAGAGCCACCATAAATGGCCTCTCCCTTCGCGCCTCAACGTGCCCATCTTTTCCGCGTGGCACCCCATCCGGGGTATAGAGAGTTTAATTAAAATATAAACCAACACAAGCTGAAATCCTTACTTAGGTTTTCATATGGATTATGTTTTGAAACAATTAAAAAGTTGCAACGAGCTTATATATAATATTCACACCATTGTGCGACTCCATATGTTGGCTAACACAAGCCATATATGTAATTAATGTTTGTAAGAGCCACAAAATTTTAGTTCAACACCTTAAATCATAAACTACCAATATGCAATTACATAGTGTAACAAACAACCTAATGTTTGTAAGAGCCACTAAATTTTAGTTCAACACCTTAAATCATAAACTACTAATATGAAATTGCATAGCTTAACAAACAATCTAAATATGAAATTGCATAGCTTAACAAACAATCTATTGAATCATTCATAGAACATAAAAGGATAATGAATTGTTGAAAAACTCATTTTCCAAAAATTATAAATTTGTCTTACTCATGAAGCTCAACATGATTTCATTGTTAAGGCAATCAATCTCTTGCAAACTATATGAGTTATGTATTTTCTACATAAGAATTCCTCTAAACCATTTACATACCCATCCCTCTATTACCATACAAGAGAAAATAAGTCAAAAGGAAAGGAAAGCCAGTTGATGGGTCTAAGGGCAAGTTCAACGAATTGACTAGATCACAAAATGAAGCATCTCAACGAAACTTGGGTTCAATGAAGGGTGCGCATCTCTGAATTCCATGAAAGGTGAGGATTTTCGAAGAAGACGAGCGAACGCCCAGATTGGTCGTGCCCACAGTCTGGTGGGGAACATGCCAGGCATGCTCGACATAGTATTATGTGACGGGGGAATTGTAGTGAGGTGAAAATAGAATGCAAAACCAAAGGAGCATTGAGAGCATAGCTGCGAAGGTGAAAAATTATGTATTGTTGTGCTATGCGCTCTGTGTAACTGTCACAATCATTGTGTTATCTTTATAAACGAGTTGTTGCTCGGTTCAATCTTATATAAAATCCATTGTAGCATGTACTCATTTCCTCAATGAAATATACAATTGAGAGGACATCTAAGTAAAAACCCTACTATGCCAAGTACATTTCTACCGTCTTAGGGTGCACTATCCATGATTATACTAGGTTGTTATCTTTGGACAAAGAAGAAATTAACAAGGGTCATCAAGCTTTCACATAGTATGCAATACTAACGATATGTTGGAGCCTCCATGGCTAAAATGCATTAGACAACTACACTTAACACATATTGAATACATAAGAAACTTCCCAACACTTGAACTCATAATTGTTTAGTTGGAAAACTTTATCCTCAACACATTTTATCTCTAGCACTCCCATATTTTTAATGATGTCATGGTCTGCAAAATGCTAATCCTTGTATTAGGGTTGGAATCTAGCATTTGGAACAAGAGCAAACCCACTTCGCCCTTGAATGACTCCAACGAGCACTAAAGACTTTAAAACACATGTGTTATGTACAAGGGACTCAAATTGAATTTGACAAAATAAATATAGTCACCCAATATGAGATAGTATCTCTAGCAAATAGACACATGACTTGCTAACACAAGATGCCACAGTTGTAAAGTCCATTATATGTTATGGATGTTTTCCTTGTTCCTTCCTCAACACCTTACCTAGTACTACAACTTTTTCTCCTGATCCACGACCCATCTACCTTGATCATTATTGAATCTAGACACAAAGCTCTATGGAAGTAACCTCAACTTGCCCCCTACCCTGAACCCTTTTTGTCTAGATCTAACAATGAATGAAGACACAATGAAAGACAAACTGCAAAAATTTTGTACATTATTTTGTACACTAAGTATAGGAAGGCAATCTACTAGCATGCACTGAAATTGGGTCCTCTTTTATCTTACCAATTTCACATTGCCATACACATTTTGTGGAAAAAAAGTGCATGTTATTTTCCATACTTTGACACATGCTACTTCTGAGGAGACCATACGTGCAGCTACCAAGTCATGTATCAACGATGGTCCTTCCTTTAAAGGTTATAATTAACAGGACGAGAAAGCATGTTGTTGATGTTGACTAATGACGTGTTCCATCTAATAAGCAAGCTCTACAATGACATTTTTTTAGGGTCTTACAACAACCCTAGACACCAAGCTCACTTAATTTCTCAAGGCTACTCTCTAGTTCAGTTGGATCATCCCTTTTCCCACATACCAGAGTTAAAGTTTTATTGTACTTGGATCTTTAAATGATCTCTACAAATTCATCTGGTAAAAAATACAACGGTTTCTCAGTCCTTTAACAAGTATTTTCTTAAGCATCATCATTGATAAATGAAATTATATATGCCAAACACATGTACGTCATGTGTTAGTTTGCAGTTTCTTATGTGCTTCTAAGCTACACACACGCCCTTATTCTTCTCTAGTTTATCTTGGACTATTTTTCTCATATATCACTCTCGATTCTAGTATTTTTTGGTTGGCACAGCCCACCCTTGGAGACCCATCCTTCCTACTTCAAACCCCACTCCTTTATAAACAAGACTTCTATAAACCTCTTTAGCAAGGGAAAATACCAACATATTTATGGTATTTAGTGATACAGATATCAATATTTGGGTTTCATTCTCTCAAATTTGTATGCATTGCTTTGACTAGTTTTTTATAGGAAACCACACATCCTCATCGTTACCTTGCCCACAATCGCCTTTCATAACTTTACCCTCATGCGCAACCTCGCTATTGAACACTTCAAGCATGCCAATTATCCTTCCAACTGCCCTTCACTTATCCCTTATGCATGAGTCCCACCTTTTTTGTATCCTTAGAACTATCTTGCATCTATAGATTGTTGAAAGTCTCAATCTATTGAGAAACAAGATAATCAAGCAGCTGGAAATATGGAACCTTACCTCCACTTGTGTTTGAAACACAGTATAATGACAGTGTCTCCGCTTGAACCCTGGCTGAAAAAAGGTTGGCATTATTTTTCTCATTAAGGCTCCACATAGACCAGCACAACTATTTCTTTGGGTGATCTATAGTGATTGATGGAATTCAAACTATAGTCAAATGTGATCCTATGGTCATACTCTCTTCACTACTCGATCATATATATTTGGGTGTTGTCTAGATCTAGTATAGTTGCAACTCTATTCTGCTACAACATTCTCACGTCAAGGATTGAAGATCAAATACTACAATTGTGCACACTATGACTAGGGTCGTAATTTTTCACAAAGGCTCCATGTCAATGATCTTATTCAGCTACAGACTACACTAAAAAGGAACTAATTCAAATCTTCATTGATACAATACACAATACGTCTCCCACTCCTTTTCAACTACATATAAACATATCTCTTCCCAAGTATGATGGACAAGTCAATGGTGAACATTTCGATTCTTGTATCTAAAATCTACACACTTATTTTCAAGCATGCCCTAACATAAAATAAGATTAGCATTTCCTTCTCGTTGAGATTCATCTTACCAACATCGCCTAGACTTGGTAGCAATCTCACATTATAGAACTTTATGTCCATCCTTCTCCACAACATATTACCACTTGGGATGCATTTTATGAAGCTCTTAAAGGAAGATTTTACCCTCTCGGGTATCTTCAAGATTTGATGAATCAATGGTTCCAACTTCGTCAATTACTAGATCACAACATCTAGTAATACATTGTCATTTTCTCTAAGATTCATCTTTAGCTCCAGATTAAATATTCATACGAGGTACTCATCATTATATTAAATTCTAGGTTATTAACTATTATTTTCCATGAGTTGCCTTATTTGACAGTCCTACACTAGACAAGGATTTTACCCTTGCTCTAGTTATTGAACACAAACTAACTCACCAAATCCCTGAATCTTATTATGCTTCTTTCCCAACTACAATTTCCTCCCTTGCTAGCCAATGGTACCACCATCACCAGATCTCTTCCATTCCCATGCAAACTATAGGGTACTTTAGTAGCACAACCCCACTCATGCCTAACTCCCATGACCTGTCACTCATTCTCATCAAATACCCAAGGTCATACTGTCTCATATCACCCATCCCACATATCTTTGCATGACCCAATCCTTGTATGTTCTACCTCATTAACGTACCCCACAAAAAACAACCAACCACGCTTGGCACTTGGATACACCTCTCCACCTAAAGATCATCCCTCCACTTGCCCACTTCTCTCCTCCACCGCTTACCTCGCCCTATCCCAAGATCTTGTTGTACATGCCTCCTCCACCAAATCCCTCCTTTGCCAAATCTATCTACATTCCCCCTTGTAGGAAAACCCAGTAAGGCTCTACGTTGATGGGATATCTAATGATCACCCCACACCCATGATGCACATCCCCCAACTAGCTTACCAACACATATGACTAATGCAACAAGGTCAGTTGCCAAGGCACAACCACATTATGAGCATCATCACAATTTTTTGAAATCCCTTCCACCTCCAGGAAATCCTCACAGTACACAAACTTCTAAAGAAAAACGGGTCATCGCAATTTGCATAGTCAAACAAGATGAGCTCCATTCTCATGTACTTGTAGAGAATCATCACAACTTTTTGAAATCCTTTCCACCTCCAAGAAATCCTCGCAGTACACAAACTTCTAAAGAAACACAGGTCATCGCAATTTGCACAGTCAAACAAGATGAGGTCCATTCTCATGTACTTGTAACACCCTCTCAAACACATATAGCGGCGACTCCTAGTCACAATGATCTACCTCCTCAAAAGGTGTCAGATATTTGGCTCCAAACATGGGCATATCTTCACAACAAAGATCCAATAGTAGGCAATAGATCCACTCTCCTTGCAATGCGACATCATCTTGCAATACAACATTGAGAATTGTACAACTTTGTGGTTAGTTCATTGGATATTATTAAATTATCGTATCGTATCTTATCTTTCCACATTTTGAACATACAAGAGCAAGATATCCAGTTAGAAGCTCAAAGCTCTTCTTCTCTTGTTCTAGTACAAGCACTGGCAACGATTCAACAAGAAGCATTTCAAAAAACTATAAATATGGAAAATCCACTACCAAGGTATGATCCTATCAAATTATTGATTGTATCCAATGCATTAGAACTAAATCAAGGGATTCAAAACATCTCTTTTGCAAACTTTGCAATTATTTTGGTGGGCATAAGAAAAAGATGCAATAACCACTTGTTTGAGTTTTATGTCGTCTACAGTGAGCTGATTACACATCAAAGCCACAACAATTAAGGTTGTTTCCAACCATGCTAAAGGATTTTGCAATGATGTGGTTTCAATCTTTGGAGGGCAATTCAATATTTTCATGGGCTGAACTGCAAGACACTTTCTCTTGTAAGTATGGAGAACACTGCAAAAGGAAGACCCCCAAAGAGGAGATTCTTGAAAAAAAGTAGAAGGATAAGAAATTACTGGAATCGATAATATCTCGATGTTGGCGATATTATCTTCAAAATCAGGGTCGACAATATTTTTTGATATTTTCATTCTTACAACATTGTTTTTCATTCTTACGACATTTTCCGATATTTTCCCTGATGTTGTCGATATTTTCCCCAATGTTGCCGATATTTTCATTTTCGGACCCTTGGCGATATTTTCTCAATATCGATGTTTGCAACACTGGCTCATGTATCTAGAGAAACATTGCAAGGACATTTCTCTGAATAACAACACTTATAAGTTGGAATTCTTGTAAGGCTTGAAAGAAGAGGCATGTGTCTCACTAATTGTCATGACGTGCGGGGTAAAAAGGAAAAAATTGTTCATTGAGTTGAGGACTTGACATTGGGATTCTATTGAATTTCCATAGGATGGAACAACTTAGCAATCAAGCTCTCCCAAAAGGTTGAATCTAGCAACTCTCCATTGATATATTTTTAGGAAAACTTGCCAGAAGAAATGGCTAAGCAACTTAATACCTTGGCCATTGAAATGAAACAATTAAAATATGAATGGGTTGTTGGAAAAATTCTAGAGACATGGTATGTTCCTTTCAAGGACCCACCAAAGTAAGGCCCAATCAACTAACTCGACATAGTTTCTTAAGAGGGGAGATGAGATAAGACAAGATCATTTTATTAATGTCCAACAAATGACAAGAAAAGTAGGTCAATAGGACTAAAGAGACTCCTAGATAAATATTGAAAGTAGATAGATAAAGAACCGAGTGTCTATCTAAGAGCTAAATATCTAGCCAAAAATATATATAAGATGGTTCAAGTATAATATTAATCTTAAAGATTGAAACTCGCATTGAACAAAGGAGAGAAAGAACAAGTAGCACAAGTTTTGGACAATGAACAGTTAATGGTTATGGGATTGTATTAGCATCCCATGAGGAGGCCTTCTTCCTTGTTGCAATTCAACCCTCATATTTTTTGGTAGAACACATACTACCACCCTAAACCAATGAAATGTTCCAAGCAGCCATCATATAACCCATCAACCTATCGATCATTGTCATATCAGCCTCAATATATGCCATATGAGCCTCAATATTAGCCACAATCAATGTCCATTTATACACTACCACCATATCAAAATTATCAACGATATTCACAACAACCTTATCAACAACAATATCAGAAGTGTTTTTTCATTCACAGCTAATATATCAAAACCTAACACAACCTTAAGTACACCACAATGCAATCTTTGCTATATGATTTGATAATTCCCTGTGGGTTTTCAAGTACCAAAATTGTGTTTGATGTCTATTTTATCTTTAGGTAACAAAAGAAGAGTTTTGTGGAATCTTCATCATTCCTATCCCAGTCGATTTTTTGGCTTTGATCCTAGCACCAATGTCTACATAGTCCTTGAATGTTCAAAATTGATGTTAAATATCCCCAACAATTTGTTGCTTGGATGAATTGAGTAGGTCCAATTCTGAATCAAACTGAAAAGGTGTTAATTGCTTCTAAATGTTATACTTTTATTTAATTTGAAAGAAACTCCTTGCCATCCTAGCCTAGCCAAGAAAAATAGGTTCATGGATTGTTGCCTCCCACAAAATAAACTAATCTATACCATCTATTGGCAGTTGGAGAAGATTGTACACCTAGAAGATATCTCAAATGTAATCCTCTAAATCCAAGAAGGAAATTATTTATCCTATAAGCAAGTTTACTAAAGAATTTTGAATCTGCTTGAGGATCATGTAAGTAGAAATGGGAAGATAAACTTATGCATTCAAAATTTATTCTTAGTTTGTTGACAAAACTAATTTAATGGTGAAGGTAATCATTTAGAAATTCCCATACATCCTGGCTTGAATCTTCTCAACATCATTCTAGCTATTAAGCCATATTTGTGATCCGTTGTCAACCGACTAATTTCTCTCCAACTAATATCTTTAATTTAAAGAGCATCCCTGCAATGGGCTCAAAATTGCATTTTTGTAGGACCAGGTGTGGCCAATCACCCATGAATTATTCATAGAACCAATTTAATGGTGAAGGTAATCATTTAAAAATTCCCATATATCCTGGCTTGAATCTTCTCAACATCATTCTAGCTATTAAGAGATATTTGTGATCCATTGTCAACCAACTACTTTCTCTCCAACTAATATCTTTAATTTCAAAAGCATCTCTGCAATGGGCCCAAACTTACATTTATGTAGGACCAAGAGTGGCCAATCACCCATTAATTATTCACAGAAACAAAGGTGGTGTATGCACATTAGCCATGAGCATAATCAAGATGCACAAATGTATATGAAGATACCATACAATCATTATTGAAGTAGTTGTCCAGCCATATCTTTCTAAATTGATTACCAATGTTATTATAATACAATTCATTTATCATGTGACTTCGATACTGAATATTTACAGATAGGATGACAAAAGAAATAATGCAAACAACACATTATTTGCAAGCATATTGAAGATGCATGGGTATATACGAAGCTATCATGCAATCAATACTTTAGTAGTTGTCCACCACATGACCATACTTAATTAAGTGACAATGGAACAAGGACTTGCATGGATAAGGACCATATAAGGTGAAAGGTCAATCTCATTGTAGGCAATCACATTATTTGCAAGCATATTGAAGATGCATGGGCATATACGAAGCTATTGTTAGAATTCAGGCAGTATAACAGAACAAAAGTGTCTTTTTAAATTTCAGTGAATAAAACATCTAGATCTAAAGATCAAAACTCAAACACTTAAATAGTGTACAGATCTAGGAGATCTGAAGTGTGATAGTAGTTTAGATTTAATAATCTCAGTAAATATAACAATTAGATCTGATGATCAGAGTTCAAACTCATATATGAAGTTCAAAAGTTTAAACAAGAACTCCACTACTTGAATAGTGAACAACTAAGGATAAAAACAAGATAGTGGATCAGATATATAATGTTGGACTTAAAAACATTTCATATATATATAGATCTAGAGCAATTTGATCATAAACAGTAAATCAAATCAAGAGACAAGCGTTAAGCTCAATATATATATATATTAGATCTAGTAGTTGTCTAGGCTAATGCATAGATCTAGATGAGTCATACAGTACAGAAATCAAAACAAAGTCTAGATCTAAAGATGATGAGTAGACAACTTACCTTGTACTGAAACCTTACCTTTGAAGAAGTCACAAACACCACAAGAGATGTAGAACCATGTGTGAATATGCTCAAGCAAATTCCAGCTCATATATCCACCATATATGTTGGATCTATTGCCAAGAGATGAAGAAACGTTCTTGCCACCAGAAGGGATAGGGCCACAAAGTCTTCTCATTGTCAAACCCTCACACAAAGAATGGGTAAAGAACACAAACCCTCACACAAAGAATGGGTAAAGAACACAAACCCTCACACAACATTTTCTGTGGTCAAAACCCTCACTGAAGAAAGCCAAAGGCAAGGAAGGAGGTCACAGTTTGGTTAGGACAGAAAACACCTCACAATAGAGGAGAAGAGGCGACATCCTACAGGCTCATCACAGTAGGAACAAGAGGGGTTGCACCACTTTCAAACTTACCACAACAGAAAGGAGGGTTGCACTCATACCCCACACAGCAGAAATAAGGAGGCCGCAGCCTGTAGGCTTACCACACAGCATACTAGAGAGGGTCGCACCCTATAGTCTCAGCCCACAACAGAATAAAAGAGGTTGCAGCCTATAGGCTCCTCACACAGCAAGGATAGAGAGGGTCGTACCCTATAGTCTTAGCCCAAAACAGAAGAAAAGAGGCCGCAACCTATAGGCTCCTCACACAGCAAGGATAGAGAGGGTCATACACTCTAGACTCAGCTCACAATAGATGGGAGAAGGGGCTTCACCCCACAGTCAGCTCTCAAAGAGAGTCGCAACCACACCACAAAATCCTGCAACAGAAAAGGAAGAGGCCGCAACAATACCACAAGATCTGTAACAAAGAGGCCGCAGTAAGGAGACAAAAACATCCGTAGAGGGGCCGCAGCAAGGAGACAGATATGTAGGCTTAGAAGCAGAAGAGAAATAGAAAAAATGAGTGAGTAATGTGAGGGTAGGGGGTTCTATTTATAGTTTTAGGCTAGGTTAATAAAAAGTAAAAATTAAATAAAATAATTCATATAACATGTTTAAATTAAATAAATTAATTTAAACATGATATAGTAAATATTTAATTTAAACTTAGATTAACCCA
>SNQJ01S0148876.1:23596-46565 GCA_010110895.2 Picea sitchensis
GGACTCAACCCCTACATAGACAACTCCAGAACCTTTACAGGAAGAACAGAGGTTTCCAGGCTTAGAATGGGAAGCTAAAGGCAGAGCTGAAGCATTTCCGAGATGAGGTATCCTGAAGAAATTTACAGGTGTTGGTTGAGGCTGCCATTGAATATGAAAAACCAGTAGCTAAGGAGAGCACAACTACATTGAAGAAGCCTGCCAGTGCTAAGAAGAAGAAGTCTGATGAGTTAATTGAAGATATTGTTTCTACCAGAAAGAGTGTGAGGCTAAGTGTCAAGATGAAAAAATAGTTTGTAAGGGGTAATATCCATCTTTGGGGATTGTTCCTTTTTGGGAGGGTTAACTAATATGCAAATACTATATTTTCCATCTCTACAATCTTCTAGGCGTTTAGCTATACGAATTTTGAGTTTTTTCCAAGTGCTAGCTTCACTCAGTGGTAAAAGAACTACCTATGGCATGGTCAAGGAACCTAAGTAAAATGGTTTTGTCATCATGGAAGGACACAATCTTCTCTGCACTTGTTCAAGATTCAAAGACACTGCATTTTGGCATTGCTAACCAAACCTGTATGCAAACACAGCGTAAGTGGCGTTGCGTAATATTCCACAGAGCGTAGAATTGGTATACGAGTGAAACACATCGGCTCTACCTACAGGCGCTACGTAATATTTGGCAGGGAGAAGGTTTACATATGGATGCAACACAACGGCGCTACCTACAAGCGCTACGTAATATTTGGCAGGGAGAAGGTTTACACACAGGCACAACACAGGGGTGCTACCTACACGTGCTACCTTATATTTCAATAGAGGATAAATGATGGCGCATATATGAAGCACAGGGGCGCTACCTTCTCTCCTTGTTATGTTTTAGGGTGCTCTATCCAGAGTTGCTACTCAAGGAATTTTCCATCAAACACCAAGAATCTAGGAGGAGTAGGCAAACAACCTTGGATAAGTTGATGATGGAGAAAATTACAGAAGTAGCAGTTGGCATGCTAAGGACAACTACAGGATCCAAAAGGACACATGGAAAAATAGGAGCTGAGAAGAAAAAGAGGATCAAATCGGTTAGAAGTGTGACTGGATTAGTCACCAACATTTTCCTATTTTATAACATAGGTTGTTTTCTTAGTTGTTAGAAAAATAAATGTTTAAGAGATTTTCAAGGGAAGGAGGCTAGCTCGGACCTCCATCTGTTGCCTCCCTTTTTGTTATAAATAGATAGATCAATTGCTTTAGTAGGTTTGAATGGTTGAGAAAGTCTCCCTTTATTTTGTAATATTTTGATGAAGTGACTATGATCTAGTGATGTACTGGACTTAAGACTTTTTGGCTAATAGAAATCATCTTCCTTTCCAATCTATTTCCTTCAGTTGCTAAATGTTCATTCTTTGAAGGATTCACATGAATTATTATGGTGATGTGATGGTGGATGTTTGATCATTATATTATCATGATGTTTATTTAGTTTTCTTAGTTTCTGATGTCAATAAGATCTTGTGATTAGAAACTTTCTTCCTTAGACTTTTGTAGACCTGATGTTTGCAGTCGTCCCTACACTCCTCTCACTCAAGTCTTCCCTATATTCATACTTACTCCCAAACTACTAGTAGAATTTATCCAAGACCTTAATTGTTGGTGCATGCTAGCCCTGTTGTCTGAGTTAGAACATTACCATTTGAGTCCTTTTCCATTTGACCCATTAAACCACTCTATCATTCACATATAACTTGATGGGTACTGGGCTTGCCTTCCATGCAATCTTAAGGTGACTCCTAGTTATAACATTCTTGGCACCATTGCCGAGGAACGATTTGAAGAATTTTCCCTGGGATTAAAATGAAACAGTATTCTAGTTCTAAAGGTGCATTAGAAATCAATGCTTCGAAGATTACAGACTGCACCTGGTGACTCCATTGTTTCAGCTATGGTACCTAAAGGCAGACACATGAGATCAAATCCACTACTACCTTTAGTACCACCTGAGGTTGACCTAGAGAAGATAATCAAGAAGGGAAAATATTCCCAAAAAAAAAATATGTTGCTGCTACAACTGTTTCTGGTCAGTTGCCTGATTCTACTCTTGATACTCTAGTTGTTTTATCAAGTAAGATTTCTTTATCTTCTGTTGAAGTATCTAAAAATCTTGATTTTGGAGAGTTTCCTGTTGAAAACTCTTCCTTTGAGACTGAACTGAAAGAGGAAAACATTGATATATTTTCTTCCCCTGATATTGAGAAGTGTTTCGGTCTTGATAGTTTTGAAGATTTCCCTACTTTAGGTTTTGCTACACCTCTTTCTATTAAAACTTTGCTGCTAAATAAGAAGGAATTTCATCTCCCTCCCAGACCTTACCATCCTCTTTAGAAACTCAGCCTCCTATTGTGAAATCTGAACCCCCCCCTTCATCTGTTCCTTCCTCTCCTACTATACATACAGTCAAGTATCCTTCTCCTTCTTTTTTACCAAGAATACAAAATCAAATGGTAGTTGTTAACCCCCCTGCTAATAGGATGGATGCCATAGTGGCTAAAAGATATGCTCCTCTACTTTTACCTCAGCCACTGAATGCTCTTCCCCCTAGAGATTATTTGAAATAAATACCTAAGTTTATGGGAGAAGAAGATGTAACAACTGAGGAACATCTTGTTGCCTTATATAGCTATGCAGATAACCAAAATATTGAAATTGAAGATGTTTAGATGAGGGTTTTCATCCAAATCCTATTTGGTGAGGCTAGGAAGTGGTTTAGGGGTCTCTCCCTTGGATCCATTACTGGTATTGAGGCATTGGATGAATCCTTCTTGAGGCATTGGGGTGACAAAAAGGATTTTTTGTACTACATCACTGAATTTGGGTCTTTAAAAAGGAAAGAAGGAGAGTCTGTCTCTGACTTTTCTAAAAGATTTAACAAAATGTACAAGAAAATCCCTGATGAGATCAAACCCACTGAAACCATAGAAAAAATCACTTATGCCAATGCTTTTGATTCTAAATTCTTCCTCCTTTTGAGGGAAAGAAGGTCACCTTCTTTGGTTCATATGCAAGATGCTTCCTTAGAGGTAGAATCCAACATAGTGGCATCAAATAAACTCAGGGGAAAATCTGATAGGGATAGGAGAAAAAACAAAGCCGAAGCTTCAAATTTTGATTCCTTTGTTGTCCATTCTCAAGTAGATGAGCTGAACAAACTATTAAAATATCTCTCCACTGAAATTGAGAAATTGAAATCAAAAGGAAGACAACCATATAGAAATGCTCAAAACACTGCAAATAGAGGTAATTTCAGGAGACCCAACAATGCTCCCCAAATCCTTCCAAGAAACAGAGAGAGAGATGATCATAGGGTACAATCTCCTTTGAAAAATAATTTAGTGGCAGATGAAGAAGAAGAGGAGGTTGAAGTTGATCCTGAGATTCACTATTTAGGTGATACTTCCCCATCCCCACACTTGACTCAATACTCTTATGAACAATCTTTAATGGATATTCAAATTAATGAGTTAAGCAAGGGGGAGAGAGCAAAGGAGAATCATAGTAGATATAATTTGAGATCTAAGAAGAATGCAGAAAAAAATGAAGCCCCTAATCAACCTGTTCAGAAAGAAGATCCTGTCGGGGTTGTGACAGTGAGCAGCAAGGAAAAAGACTCTCAAAACCCACATGTTATGATTAGATATCCTCCTCTTGAAACCAAAGATATCTTGAAGCCTCCCCCTTCCTTCAGTTTTGAGAATTAGATCCAGAAAATAAAGATCCATGTACCTTTTTTGGAATTGATAAAAAATGAGGATTTTAGAAAATATTTATCCAAAATGTTACATCCAGAATCATCTCCAAATGCCACCGATTCCATAAATATGCAAGATGAAAAACCAACAGTGATTTTAGGTTCTTTGATAGAAGACAAAGATGACTCATCCACACCTTTTTATACTTCACTGAATATACATGATAAGGTGATACACAATTGTCTCATGGATTCAGGGGAATCCCACAATCTTATGCCACAATTTGTTATGGATGAACTTGGGTTAGAAGTCACAAAGACCTATCATGATTTATATTCTTTTGATTCTAGAAAATTCAAATGTCTTGGAGTCATTAAGGATATGGTGGTGACCTTATTTCAGCTTCCCATGAAGAGTATACTTATGGATATCGTAGTTGTTGATGTTCCCCCCAAGTTTGGTATGCTCTTATCAAGATCCTGGATAAAAAGACTTGGGGGAACCTTGTAGATGGATCTCTCTTATGCTACTATTCCTGTTTTTGGGGGAGACCATAGAAGACTTTACACGGAAGCCCAATTGGCTTACATCATTAGTGATGAAGCAAACCCCACCAATCACCTCATTTTTTCTTTTGATACAGATTTGGGATCTAGTATTTTCAAGCTCATCGATGCCCCAGAAGCCCTTTTAGAAATCAAAAAAAAGTCCATCAACTTTTTTGAAGAGCCTACTCTAACTACTTATGTCTGGAAGATGTTCTTTGATGGAGCCTCTTCCAAGGAAGGTGCTGGTGTTGGGGTGATATTTGTCTCACCAACTCAAGAAACTATATCTTTGTCATATAAACTAGAATTTGAGACTACTAATAATGTGGTAGAGTATGAGGCTCTTGTATTGGGTTTGAGGGAAGCAAAAGACATGGGGATAGAGGAGCTGTCAGTATTTGGGGATGTTGAATTGATAGTCCATCAGATTAAAAATCTTTATCAAACAAAGCATCCTAGGGTTAGATCTTACAGAAATGAAGTATGGGATTTAGTGGACAGTTTTTTCTCTTCTTTTAATTATATCATTCATTCCTAGAGAAGAGAATACTATGACTAATTCTTTGGTTGTATCGACAAGAAACTTCAGAATTCCCATACCACCAAAAATCAAGTATGATGTAGAAGTCAAATACAAACCTTCTATACCAAACAATGTAAAATATTGGAAGGTGTTCGAAGATCATGATCCAGAAATCACTCATGCTGATGCAAAAACTTTCTTGAGACTATTGATGAATTTTCTGCATTGCACATTGATCAAGATCATGATCCAGAAATCACTCCTCATGCTGATGTTTTCCTCAAAAAAATTTCTAATCATCATATTGTGCAGTTGCCTAGCAATCATATACCAAAGGGACTAGTTCCTTTGGAAAGATTATTTGATGGGAATGATGTGGCATTGAAAGGGAAGGTGTCCACTGATGACGCTGATATCACTGAGTGCAATGTGGGCATTGAAAAAGATCCAAAATACGTCAAACTATCAAGCATCCTATCAAAAAAGTAGAGGGCAGAATACACTGAGTTGTTGAAAGAATTTTCTAACATATTTTCTTGGACTTATGAAGATCTCAGAACTTATGACACAAGCATAATAGAGCACAAGATCCCATTAAAAGAAAACACCAAACCTTTCAAGAAAAAGTTGAGGCAAATCAATCCTATGTTTCTACCTGTCATGGAGAAAGACGTTAAGAATCATTTAGATGCAAAAATTATCATTCCTTTGAGGTATTCCGAATGGGCAGCCAATTTGGTCCCAGTAAGAAAAAAGAATGGGGAAATTAGACTTTGTGTCGATTTTCGAAATTTGAACAGAAGATCAAAAAAGGATAATTATCCTTTACTCAAGATGGAGCACATATTACAGAAGGTGACAGGAGTAGCCAGGATGTCTATGGTTGATGGATTCTCTGGATACAATCAGGTATCTATTTTTCTAGAGGACAGGGAGAAGATGGCCTTCACCACTCCCTGGGGGACATTTATGTATGCCAAGATGCCCTTTGGTTTGATGAACGCAGGGGAAACTTTTCAGTGAGCTATGGACATAGCATTTATTGGAGAAAAGGATAAGTTTGTTGTTATCTATTTGGATGACATAACTATGTATTCTCAGTCTGATAAGGAACACTGTGATCATTTAAGAAAGGTTTTCTGGAAATGCAGAAAGCCTCTCTTTGAATCCAAAAAAATCATTGTTTTCCATGAAAGAAGGAAAATTACTTGGGTATATCGTGTCAGCTGAAGGAGTAAGGATTGATTTCAGCATGGTTGAGGCTATAGAAACTTTGTCACTCCCTAGATCTAAAAAAGAGGTACAATCTTTTCTAGGAAAAATCAACTTTTTAAGAAGATTTGTGTCAAATTTTGTTGAGTTAGTTAAGTATATCACAACCATGCTGAGGAAGGATAGTGAAATCAAATGGACTGTTACAGCCCATGATTCTTTTGATCAAATAAAGAAAGCCTTGATAGAAGCCCCAGTTCTTGTCAGCCCCGACTACTCCAAGGACTTTCTTATTTTTTCTTTTGCCTCTTTTGATATAGCAGCAACAGTCCTATTACAGAAGAATGTTGGAGGCTTAGAACATCTCATTTCCTTTTTCAGCAGGGCATTAAGAGATGTTGAACTAAAGTATGACCTCATTGATAATAAAGCCTATGCATTGGTTAAAGCTCTTAATTCCTTCAGGTTTTATGTGCTACATTCAAGAGTTATTGCTTATGTTCCTTCAACTGTTGTAAAAGAAATTCTTATTCAGCCCGATATTGATGGAAAACGCAGCAAATGGATTGCTAAAATCCTTGAATTTGATTTAGAAATCAGGCCTACCAAATTGGTTAAATGTCAAGGTTTATCCAAGTTGTTGGTTGAATCGAATTGCTCAGCGTTGGGGGTAAATTTCATTAACTCATGTGAAAAAAAGAAGCAGGCTGAATAAAATGACAAAGGTATTCAAATCATCCTTGCATTGGCAGATTGTAGTTGGTACAAGGACATTATATTTTTCTTGCATAATTTACAACCTCCAAGTGGTATGGAAAATAACAAGGTGAGAGCATTAAAACTCAAATCAATAAAGTATTGCTTGGTTGATCAAATTTTGTATTGGAAGGATCCATTAGGAGTGTTGTTGAGATGCCTAGACCCGCAAGAAGCCCAAAAGATTATGTCTGATTTTCATGATAGTTTGAGTGGGGGGCATCATTTTTGGAGGACCACTGCCTACAAGATTCTCAGGGCTGGGTATTTCTGGCCTAGTCTATTCATGGATGTTTGTGCTAAGATCAGAGCATGTAATAAGTGTCATAAATTTTCTAGAAAGCAGCAGCTTAAGTCTTTGCCATTAAAGCCCGTAGCAGCTTCGAGATTTTTTCAACAATGGGGCCTAGATTTTATCGGTGAAATTCATCCCGCTTCCAGTGTCCAACATAGATGGATCTTGACTGCCACCGATTACTTCACTAAGTGGATAGAGGCTATTCCTACTAGGAATGCTTCCCACAAAGTGATCATTGGTTTCCTTGAAGACATTATAGCTAGGTTTGGCTGCCCGAACAAAATTTTCACTAACAATGCTGCATATTTCAAGGCTGAACCATTGATTTAGTTCTGTGAATAGTTTGGAATCACATTGATTCACTCTACCCCTTACTATCCGCAGGGAAACAGGCTTGCAGAATCCTCGAACAAAAGAATTATAAAGATTATTAAAAATATGCTAGAGGATAACAAAAAAGCATGGGATTCGAAACTCAAATTTTCTCTATGGGATGACAGAGTGATAGTGAAAAGATCCTTGGGACTTTCCCCTTTCCAGTTGGTATATGGAGTTGAGGTAGTTTTTCCTTCTCAACTTGCATTACATGTGGTGAAATTTTTCTAGGATTATCAAGGGGATCCAAATCATATGATCAGGAAGATTTATCAGTTTGTTGAGGTGTAGCAGACTCGGGAACAACTTGTAGATGAGGCATATGACCATCAACTAAAGATCAAGCAGGCATTTGACAAAAAGGTTAACAAAGAGGATTTTCAACTAGGTGATCTGGTGCTCAAGTGGGATGCACCGAGTTAATATAAAGGAAAGCATGGTAAATTTGAAGCTTTATGGGTTGGCCCTTTCAAAATCTTGGAGGTATTTTCTAATAACACCTTCAAGCTCCAGAATATGGAGGATGAAGAGGTTTTTGGTGGCCCTATCAATGGGAATTTCTTGAAAAATTACTTTGCTTAAGCCTTGAATGGATCTTCATGTCATTGTAAATATCATTTTCTTTTTTATTTTTTGTTCCAATAACTGACCCCATATCCCTAGGATAAGGCACTAAATCTACTCATTCTTGGCAGCACGTAGGTGGGCATGCCATCCCCTGTGGAGCCAATGTTATCACACTAAGTTGCCTTGGGTCTTTAGTTTGATTAATACTTTTTTAAGCCTTAGATTTTAATTTTTTGAGTCTCATCCTCTTAAAGTTTGATGTTAGGTTCATCTTAGAAGATTAAAGTTTTGAGTCATAGTTCTTGTTGGGTCCTCGATTTGGTTTATGGTTCTAGAACCTCTTTAGCTCATGACTCATTTTTGGTCCTCATCATGACTTGTCCCCGAATCGACTCCTCCCATTGCTAAACTTATGTGACTCCTCTTTCTCTTCACTCATGACCTAGTAAGCATGACCCGTTGTACTAGCTTACTTGTCCAATCATTTTTTGATTTGGAAGCGTTGCCTACTCATCAGGCAGTTCCATAGAACCTGTCACATTTATTATCCATCCACTCCAAGTCATGATTTCCATGACTGAGACCGTGTCCCTTGTTTTCAGTGCCAAAAGTTGGTTAATGTGCCTTCAAAATATCTTGCATTTATGATCCTTGGTAACAGTTTCTTAATTTTGAAAAGTTTAACAGTGTTGCACTGCGTAAGTTTGTCAGTTTTGATCAAGCGACTGCATGTCAACTAAATCTGATGTTGTGAGAGATCCCAGGGATGAATTTTCCTCAATTTCATCCTATGATCACGCTGAAGACCTCAACAGGTGTCG
This sequence comes from Picea sitchensis, assembly GCA_010110895.2. Classification (NCBI taxonomy): domain Eukaryota; kingdom Viridiplantae; phylum Streptophyta; class Pinopsida; order Pinales; family Pinaceae; genus Picea; species Picea sitchensis. The sequence continues at coordinate 32,436 of SNQJ01S0148876.1, forward strand.
ACTTTATGGGTATCCTGTGCAGCCTCATTTGCATATTAATTTTCTCAGGAAATTTGTGCTCGGGTTTTTGGTTTGTTAAGCCTGCAGTGTAGTAAGGAAGACATATTTTCATACCTGAAAACGTCCTTGCTTGTGCCCATGGTATGATTACTGTCATTTTCTTTAACCATTGAAGTCGCAGGCCTATAATAGCTTATCCTCTATGTATGTCTTGCGCTACCCAGAGGTGTTGCTCAAACCCTCTTTGTTTTCCTTTCTCCCTTTCATCCTGTACAAAGAGCCATTTTGGATTACCCCTTCACAGTCTACGCTCTAAAAATCTTGTACAATTCTAAAGGTCTATTTCCCATAGTCAAGCTCATCTTTCTAAGTATTGTCAATTTTAAGGGCCATCTTTGTACATTTGAAACATGAATTGAAGATTGCTGGTCATTAGCATCCCTTAAGCCTCCCAAGACCTCAGTTTTGAGTCATGGAGACCCCTTAGTCGAAGAAAGCACACAAAGGTGGCAATATAGTTAGGACAGAACCTGTGGACATGCACATTTTTGACACAGAGCCCATGGCAAGGAAGATATTTCAAAGAGAAGGGTGCCTCTCTTTCTGCCAGAACATCCAGAGAGGCCATCCAGAGGTAGAAAAATAGTTTGCATTAAATTTTGATGGCAATAAAACCAGAGTTGGGGATTTGGAATTTGAGGTAACTGAAACCTCCATCTCAGCTGCAACAGGGATTCCCATTTCAGGTGAAAAGTGGTTCAAGGCCATGGTTTTGAGTTCACCCTTTGTTAAAKATCTCTTCAAGCCTAAATATCAAGCCAATCAGTTGTCTAAGAGTATGCTAAGGAATCAACTGATCAAGCAGTTTGATATAATTTTGAAGATCATACAAAGATATTTTACTTGTGAAGGGATATTTAACACCTTGTATCATTACCACATAAGATTGTTGTTACATTTTACTGGTAATATTGAGATGAATGTTCCTTATTACCTGTTGAGAAGTATAGGTAAAATGTCAGATAGGGTGCAATCCAAATATAAGGATGTGGATTCTAGCCTTTTCCACTCTGGATTGATCAGAATGTTAGTCTCTGAAGAGTTGGGAAAGAAAGAGATTTCATGGGAGAATTTTGTGGTTACTTCTCACTTCAAGCTAGACCCAACACCTACTCCCCAATCACAGGTTGCAGTTCCTTTAGAATCCACCAGTACTAAAGCAGGTATCAACAAGAAGAGAAAGGGAAGAGCCCCTGTTTCAAAAATCAGCAAGCAGGTCATGGAAGCTGAGGAGGAGACTTGTCCTTCTCCACATAGAGATTTCTCACCCCCACCTCCACCAGGGTTAGAATAAGTGCCTTCCTCTACCAAGTTGACATCTGAGAGAGGAAAGAATATTCTCTTTCCTTCTTCCCCTCCAGCAGTCAAAATCAAGGGTAAAATACCTTTCACTAGGTCATCAATTCCTAAGGAGGTTTTCAAAGAGCAGTCTTTACCAGAAACCCCAATGCATAAGGAGAAAGGAAAAAGAATTGAAAATCTTTTGGAGGAGAAATTAGAAACCCATATTCAAGGATTAAGCATAAAGGTACCAAAATACCTTTGGAGAGGAAATATGAAGTCTTTGTGAAAGATTTTGAAGAGCCCGTGAAGAACAAAGGAGAAGCTTATGTGCAAGAGAAGAAGCATAAAGGAAAGGGTTTTGAGAAGGATGATGAAACACACAAGAAAATTCATGTACAGAGGGAATAAGAGGACGAGAAGAAGCCTCCTGAGACTGTGCATGTCTCTACTCCCACTGGTGATCAGACCTTCAAGAGACTTATCAGACAACTTAAGTAGTCAATAAAAGAAGTGGCTAAATTGAAAAAGGAAGCCATGTCTGAAAGAGTCAAGAGGACAAAGATTATGGATGGCTACATTCATACCCTTGACTTCGCGAGATTTGCAGTAAGAAAGAATCAACCCCTACTTAGACAGCTCCAGAACCTCTACAGGCAGAACAGAGGTTTCCAGGCTCAAAACAGGAAGCTAAAGGTAGAGCTGAAGCATTTCCAATATGAGGTGTCCCAAAGGAATTTACAGGTGTTGGTTGAGGCTACCATTGAAGATGAAAACCAGCATCTAAGGAGATTTCAACTACATTGAAGAAGCCTTCCAGTGCTAAGAAGAAGAAGTCTATTGAGTCAATTGAAGATACTCTTTCTACCAGAAAGACTGTGAGGCTAAGTGTCAAGATGACAAAATAGTTGGTAAGGGGTAAGCTCCATTTTTGGGGATTGTTCCTTTTTGGGAGGTTTAACTAATATTAAAATACTATATTTTCCATCTATACAGGCTTCTAGGTGTTTAGCTATACATATTTTGAGTTTTTTCCAAGTGCTAGCTTCACTCAGTGGTAAAAGAACTACCTATGGAATGGTCAAGTCACCTAAGTAAAATGGTTTTTCCATCATGGAAGGACACAATCTTCTCTGCACTTGTTCAAGATTCAAAGACATTGTGTTTTGGCATTTCTACCCAAATGCAGTGTAAGTGGCGTTGTGTAAAAGTGATGCACAATATTCCATAGAGTGCAGAATTGGTATACGGGTGCAACACAACGACGCTACCTACAGGCGCTACGTAATATTTGGTAGGGATCAGGTTTACATATGGGTTCAACACAACGACGCTACCTAAAGGTTCTACGTAATATTTGGTAGGGAGAAGGTTTATACACAGGCACAACACATGGGCGCTACATTATATTTCAATAGAGGATAAATGATGGTGCATATATGCAGCACAAGGGTGCTACCTACAGGCGCTACCTTCTCTCCTTGTTCCATTTTAGGATCTGTTATCCAGAGTTGCTACTCAAGGAAGTTKCCAACAAACACCAAGAATCTAGGAGGACTAGGCCAACAGCCTTGGATAAGTTGATGATGGAGAAAATTACAGAAGTAGCAGCTGGCATGTTGAGGACAACTACAAGCTCCAAAAGGACACATGAAAAAACAAGAGTTGAGCAKCAAAAGAGGATCAAATAAGTTAGAAGCATGACTGGATTAGTCACTAGCATTTTCTTGTTTTATAGCATAGGTTGTTTTCTTAGTTGTTAGGAAAATAAATTTTTAAGATATTTTCAAGGGAAGGAGGCTAGCTCGGACCTCCAKTTGTTGCCTCCCTTTTTGTTATAAATAGATAGATCAATTTCTTTAGTAGGTTCGGATGGTTGAGAAAGGCTCCCTTTATTTTGTAATATTTTGATGAAGTGACTATGATCTAGTGATGTACTGGACTTAAGACTTTTTGGCTAATAGAAATCAGCTTCCTTTCTAGTCTATTTGCTTCAGTTGATAAATTTTCATGCTTTGAAGAATTCACATGAATTATTGTGGTGATGTGATGGTGGATGTTTGATAATTATATTATTATGATGTTTATTTATCTTTCTTAGTTTCTAATGTCAAGAAGATCTTGTGATTAGAAACTTTCTTCCTTAGACTTTTGTAGACCTGATGTTTGTAGCAGTCCCTACACTCCTGTCACTCAAGTCTTCCCTCTATTCATACTTACTCCTAAACTACTAGTAGAAGTTAGCCAAGAACTTAATTGTTGGTGCATTCTAGCCCTGTTGTCTGAGTTAGAACATTACCATTTGAGTCCTTTTCCATTTGACCCGTTAAAACACTCTATCATTCACATATAACTTGATGGGTTCTGGGCTTGCCTTCCATGCAATCTGAAGGTGACTCCTAGTGCTAACAGAACTAGTATCAAAAATCAATCTGAAGATATATGTATACAAAGGAGTACAATCTGATCTCCCATGATCACTGAAGTCATATAATTATTGGTCCAATGAAAAGGAAGCAACATCTTAGGAAATTTGCGGCCACATACTGATGTCTTCAAGTCTTCTACACAATCTACCAAAGGTGCAATTCTACATCATGTGAATAAAGGAGTTGAGGTTGAACACAATGAGACTTCATTTGAATACTGGTCATTGAGGTATACCATTAACACATGCGAGAAAACCTACCAATGATGAAAGTACGTATCAAGGCACCGAGTACATTCTTACAAGTGTGAATAAAGGAATCAAGGTCAAACACTTGAACAATCCATCAATCGGGAGACATTGATGTATTCCTAGTTGTCGATGGCGAGATAATCTGCCACTAATGACTACAAGCCTCAAGGTACTCATAGGACTCTAGGTCTCGTTTCCAGAATAGATGAGTTGAATTCGATGGAAGGAGACCCACTGAAAGGAGAGCATCAAGGAATCTCTCATCATTCAGTACGAGGTACAAATCAGGTGCTTCATGATTTGGAGGAAATCGGACGAAGAACATGTTCACAAACCAATGACCCTGTGCATATTCCACGTGTGCCAAGTGAAAACGGTACATGAAAAAGACCCTCTGAATAGAATCCAATGAGGAAAATCACTAACAAAGGCGAGGAAACCACCAATAAGGCTAATGGAATCCAAGAAACTGCACGAATCCAAATGTGTGAATAGATGTCTTGCCGTCTAACACAAGGGAAACCACCCAGTCAACGACCAATGATGAAATGTCGACTGTTGGGTTCAAGGTTACCTACCAATGATGGAAGTAGAACCAGGGTGTGTAATAAGACTACAAAATCATGTGATTCTGAGATAGACTAAGGGTATGGTCGACATACAAAGTCAAGAGTTCTGAGGAATGGCCAACATAGGTTGATAGAATTCCTTTGAATAAGAGCATGATACATATGGAAGACTCTGAAAGCATAGACTCAATGATGAAACCATGAGATGTAGGAGGCATCAATCAAGTTCTCCATAGGGACTGGAAGAGTAACCAGTTGGGGGAGAAAACTCTCTATAACAAGCTCAACTTCCTAAGGCCATGCTAAACCCAAAATTATGATGACAAGTGGACTCAATAACTTTGTGCTCTGTTCAAAGGCAACACGATTGCTTCCAATATAAGATAATACTCCCTTCCCGTCTGTCTCTTTTTGTTTTTTCATAAACAAATGAATGCTATGTTATAATGAAGTAAATGAGTGTCACAAGTAAGAAAAACTTTTTCCAGCAGTGGAACATACCTATGCTCAATGCAAGGGGGTGCATGCAGGAGATGGACTCTCAGGGGAATGTTCCCTCCTAGGTATAGGGTGTCAAATTGTGAAGGATATAAATGAGGCTCTTCTTGGTTGAGGATGCAAAACTGTTGAGGAAAATAGTTTATAACGTAAAGCGAGAACCGGATATAGGCTCAATACTGCAAGCAAGGGCATGAGATGCAATCACAACTTAATGCCAAAAAATGTCCTTTTTCGTAACCTTTGTCTACTTGGTGTGAAAAAGGGATAAAATTGTACCAAATAGATGTCCTTTCAAATCCAATTTACGAGTGTGAAAGAGACAAGTTCACTCGACAATCTTTTCACTTTTTGAAAATGAATCGGAAAAGAGATTAACTAGGACTCATGACCTTTCAAGTCCAATTTAACGAGTGTGAAAGGGAAAAATTCACTCAACAATCTTTTCATTTTTTAGACGAGTTATAAAAGAGCTTAAATCAGACTCGCTTGGGAGTTTCTAGGCAGCATGTCACGGGGGAGGTCAAGTCTCCCATGATGGACTTCTATGAAATGTCAATATCTTACGAATAGCCGACATAAGCTTGGGAAAACCCAAAGCTCTTCAAGTCGAGGAGGATAAAGTGCTATCGGAGGTTATCATCTCCGTGATATATAAGATAATGTCTCTTACTTGAAAAAACATAGGCGGGGGCATTGGATACCCCAGAAGACCATCCCAATCAAAGAAGACTTCCTTAGGGCTTGGAGAGAGAGTACTCGGGGAGAGAAAAACTCTCTCTTGTTCAGAATGTGCAATATCATAAATGCTAATGACATGGTTGAAGGATGCGTCACCCTCCACAAGGAGAGTTGGATTGACCAGAGATTGTGTTGGTACAACCACTTCTTTAACTCTGGGTTGAATAGGATGTGTGATAACCTAGACAGTAGACACATCACCCTCACCAATGGGGGTATGGTTAGGATAGGATTGCATCGGAATGACTACTATGTCAATCAAAGGAGAAACAGGATGTGAGGAAACCACAGATGACTCAGAACCCGAAGGGCCCTCAAGTCAGAACCACGCTTCCATAATCCCAGCAGTAACAGGACACAAATGAGTAAGGTGATTTCCTTCGCAAATCCTGCAAAGGAATCTGGCCTTACGTCTAAGACGTCTAGGCTTATCAATCGTGAAAATTTCCCCAGTGCCATTTAAAATGGTTGGTGACATGCTCTCAACATGACTGGAAGAGGCTGGAGAGTCATCTCCCATATGGTGTACAAAGGATGGAGATGTGACATCGATATGACTTGTGGAAACTGGAGTGGTGCCCCCAACATGAATAGCAGCGGTTGGTTGCGGGTCTTGAACATGACTTGCAGAGGTCGTCGACCATTCTCCAACATGATTGGAAAAGGTTGGTGATGGGGCTCCAATATGACTAGCAGTGACTAGACTCGTGGTGGTGGATTGTGGCATTTGATACCAAGGTCTAGAGAAAGATTGGTTTTGAAACATTGCAGGCCAAGAAGGGTCCTAGTTTACACCATGTCCCTATCCAAAAAGAAAGTATCATCCGCCTAATTGATCTATATAGGTTTGTACATGCATCATCACTGAAGCATATGTCTGTGAAGAGACAAAATCATGATAAGGATTATTCAAGCGAGGATATATGTTTCCCCCATGTGAATGGGTTCCGTGAAGAGGGTAGCTTGAATCATAAAATTGATTCCCCCCGTATGAAAGACCCGAGTAAATATGTGGACCTATTATGGGAAAATTGTTCATAGGAACCGACATAGTAGACAAAGGATACATGGATGGGGTGTAATAAGTAGAATAACCACCCATTTGAGTACTGTCTCCTCAAAAAACATAGCTAGGACTGGATCTGTAAGAGGGGAGGTTCCAAACTCCCATGGTGAGATTTGGTTGAGGGGAATGACTCATATCAAATGAAGATGTAGAAGGTGGGGCCATGGTGCCCCCAGATCCAGTGATAGGATTCATATAAGTGGGATAGGGAGAGGATGGAAAGGGTGAAGTCACATTCAGCATATCAACAAGAAAATGATTAGAGACCCAAGACATGGAATGAGTGTCATAATTTTGCATACCATTATGAAAAGAGGGCGGATTCGTCCCTCTGAAATGTGTGAACATCATCGGGGGGGGTAGCAGTAAAGGAGCGATACACAAGAACTCCACTATCCATGATAAAGAGAAATCAATATAAAATCCTAAGGTCAACTAATGATCAAAGAGCACACCAAAAATAATCAAATGGCCAAAATGCACACAAACAAGGTAAAGTGGTTGAAAGGAGCCTCCATCCCTAAAGTAGGTATGCCTCTCCCAAGAGGGGCCTGAGACTCCCTGCAAAATATCGGAGGTAACATAATCAATTATAAGGGCCCTCGTGGACCTAACAACCATTCAGTCATATCCCCCCGGAGAGGTAATCCTCCATAAAGGTTGTGTGTTTTCCGACCCTTATCTGACCCAAGGTACCTGCAGAATAACCCATGCAAGTAACCTATGTGGCACCTAAGTCAAGAAACTAAGAAAGCACTATATAAATTATGCACAGGCGAGCAGTCGTAAGTCAAGTCCACCGTATGGGTAGGGTAGCAAATCCTGAAACCTTGAAAGCACTGCCTCTCACGGAGGTAAGGGAACTAGAAAGATCCCCAGATACAAATAGATCCCCAAAAATATCTCTGACACTAAGAAGGTATCAGGGGGATATCCCTTCAACCGACCTCGCGTGACCTCATGATTAACTCTGATGTAAGCAAAGCCTCCTGATCTTACCGATTATACAATGGATTTCTCCACTCCCTTAGTCAGACACATATGTTGATTTAATAGCCTTGGAGAAGTTTACTCACAGGCTCCAAAACCAAGGCACTAAATCCTAAGCTAGTTTGTGCACCCTAGAAAATAAAATTGTTACTAATCAATTTTAAATTATAGCATTAATTTTAATGGCCGTGCTTACTCAAAAAGGTGCGGTCGTGAAACTTAGTGATGTTATGACTCAACAAGTAAAGTAAATATGAATACAATGCAAAGTCATAACTTTAATTTTCAATGAATGATATTCTTCCTAAAAAAAATGCAATTTTCAATTCAATTATGCAATTCTAAATAAAAATGAAATCTTTCATTACATGCACTAATATAAATGACAAAGACTCAAAACATCAAAATGCCAATCAATGCAAAATGCCAAATATTTTTGTATTTTCAATATAATAAAAATGAAAATGCATGGACTAAACAACAACTTGATATATAAAGACTCTATTGTGTATAGAAAGAGACAAATCAAGTAGGATACCAAGGAGAAAAACACCCGGCGCAATGTACAAGGACAATCAAATTGAAAAGATGATGAGAAAGGCACCGCCCAAAAATTCAACCAAAGACAGGTTTCCTGTCATCACACAGACACTTAACAGCCACTACAGAGACCCAACATGACTCGACAATCATCAAAACCTACCCAGTAGCCACCAAACCCAACAATCAAGCAAAAGAGGTTGATGTATGCGACTGTTCAAGGGAAAAGTGCATATGTATGTAGCTTGTAGAAGGACAACACGCGTATATACGCGACTGCCAAGCAAAAACCCACGTATATGTGTCAAAAACATAACTAGGCTAAGGAGAAGGATGAAAGACTCGGACCCAGAGTGAACATAGGTTGTGAAGCAATCAAGCGACAAGAAACGCAATGTGAACGAGAGAAATCTAAGGAGAAAAACACTCCAAACACTCACGTGGCCTGTCTGTACAGGTCACAAGATGATGTCATGATGAAATCAGCAGAGTGATGTGGCATCATGAGAGGCTTCCAAATGTCACTCATTTTTTGCATTTTAAGGGGTCCATGTGGACCAATAAAAATGTGTCACATATCATCTGTACGGATGATGTGGCAAGTACAGGTGGCAGGGACAGTCAACATCAGTACGTTGACATGGCAGTGACTGGGTAGTGACATGGTAGTACCAACAAGCACCACATGGTAGTGACTGGGTAGTGACATGGTAGTACCAAAAAGAACCACATGGTAGTGATCGTACTGTACAGTCAGTAGGTGACATGGCATGGACATGTGAGGTGGACCAATCACGGGTTTCCATGTGGCAGGCCCATATTGGATAATAATGGTTTAGGTCCGAACTCCAAGGTGGTAAGTCATATGGTTATTCGTTGATTTGGTTATTATTTTGGCTATATATATATATATATATATATATTAATGCATAGTTATATAACCAACGAATTAATTATATTGTTATAAAAAAAAAACCAACGAACATGCATTGTTGAGGATCGAACCAGAAACCTCCGGGATATATTCCTGAATACTTAACCATTGCGCCAACAGTTCTACTTCTTATAACAAATTAGAAACAATATATTTAATATTAAACCAATTTTTCCCGAAATTTCAGTTGGTGGTTTGGCTGACCTAGGTCTATTTAATGGGCACAAAAACCAATGCTCGATACATGGAAGTGTGTTCCAATACATTGGGGTTCATTCCAAGTTTATAATTTTCCTCGTTTTGCATGAAAGAGGTGTTCTTGGTTTTGATTTGCCTCGTTTTACATGTCATTGAGTTCTTGGAGAATATGGGCACTTGTTCAGAATATAGTTGAGTTTATATTCATTCTTCTCATAATTTCACGAGGATTTTAATGGTGACCTTTATTTTTGGGTTGGAGTAACTGACTTGAAGGGTGTCTTCATAATTTGACATTTGTAAAGACCATCTATTTAATTTTGGCATTTTGAGAATAATAAGAGCGATCTATTTCTCTCTATTTTAGCACCCATTATTTCTGCAATTTATATTTATCAGTGCATGAAGTTTATAAATTGAAACATTCACATGATATTTTGCAAATAGTCAAGTCGATATTCAATTTCATGAATCTAGTTGGATGTTTATGTGTATTTATGAACTAATTGACATCTAAGGATTTTCGGGTTGAATTGGTATCATATTTTGTTGAGTTTGGTATCAGAACTCGTTTGGTATTTTAGGATCATGTGGTATCAGAGAGAGATTTTGACGTGTGTTTTCAAATGAATTCTTACGTGGTCCAAGTGATCCAAAATGGATCCAGAAAAGCCAAAATTTCAAATTTCTCGGAATCGGACGAAACCAGTTCCATTGTGTAGGGATTGTCGTGTTGATTCCGTCCGTATGTTTTTTATCCGAAAATGGTTACTGTATGCAAAAGTTATGGCGATCTGAATTTTTTCCCAAACATGAAAAAAAAGTCGAAGTCAACAATCAGATGTCATATTGTTGATGTCAGCATGATGTGGCAGATGATGTCATGATGGCATGAACATGCTGATGTGGCAGCACCAGGTGGTGACACATGTCAGGCATTTTTGTTGTTTTTGGGCTGAGTTGGCATGGTATGGATTTGACATGTTGATTGTATGGATGCTGACATGTCAGTACATATGATGACGTGGCCCACTGAAAGTCTAACACATGGCTATGAATATTGACAGGTGGCAGTGGCCTGGCACGATCTGGGCGTGACACGTGGTAGGTGACTGACTATTCAGGCCGACTGTACAGGTGGATGGGCAAGTGACTGTGCGTACAGGGCCAATCTATAGGTGACATGCAAACCAATCATAGGGAACCATGTGGCACCCCGAATAAGGCCAATGTTGGATGGGTAAAATATTTGTTGCACTCTGCAAGATTCGACCACCTGACCTCCACACAAGCCAAAGACTTCAAAACAACCAGCGAACCGACCAGGCTACAATGGTGTTTGTTATAACAACTAGCCCAAATATGATTTAAAGTGATGGTTGGCAGGATTTGGGGTTAGAGACCGATCCGTGGGGGGGCTAGCCTGACCGACCCATGCCTATGGACTAGGACCATACGATCAGGTGTAGAGTTCCAAAGGAGTCGGGTGGAGGACTAGGGCGCCAATGTTAGTGCGTAACCACATGGGCCATCCCATATGACTAGGAGCCCTAGTAAAAGAGGTTGGCATGAATGTTTTTTCCCAAAGTGGGTATTTAACATTAGTTTTGGATTTTTGGGGGTTTATTATGCTTATTTTTATGGATTTTTGCCCATTTTTTAGGATTTGGAGCCCTTTTTTAGGCCAAATCTTAGGAGGAAGTTGGGAGGTAAACCCCAAATCAGAATCTATATAAACCATAGGTTTTTGATAGTCCGGGGTTCAGAATAGGAGAAATGTTGAATAATTGTGAGGTCCAATCCATGTTTTTGCGGGGAAGCCATTGAGGAAGTGAACTTTGGAGGCCATTTCTAGGAGCTACGCTCAGCCTTTTTTAGTGTCGTTAGTTGTGTTGGATTCTTGAGGTTGAGAAAAAAAAATCCAAACCATTTTGTAATCTATTTGATGCATTTATGATGTACTTTTTAAGCATTGAAGATTAATAAGAAAGGCTCCCCCATTCAGAAAAAGGCCCGGAGACGTAGGCAACCTTGTCGAATTTTGTTAACAATCTTGGCGTTATGGTTTGTTGTTCTTAATGTTTACTTTTTTTTATGTATTCTTTATGGTGGTTGTAATATTCTTTCATTAAATATTCTTCTTCTCTTCAATTTCTCAATGGTAAAACAACTCATGCATAAATTTAACCATAGTCTTTAAAAGATCAATTTCAGATCAAGTGGTATCAGAGCAGTTTGACAGTTGGTTGTTTGAGTTTGCATGATTACTAGGGAAAAGCTAAGTCATGGTGAAGGAGACCCTGTAGAAGGAGATCCTAAGATTGGATCAATAAATAGGGCATCTCAAAGTGATAAGATGACATCGGAAGAAGGACTTTCTCAAAACAAAAGAGAGTTTCAAAAGACTTTCTTCTCCATGATGTCGAAGATGGTAAAAGTGTTGTATGATGATTACTTGGAATAGAAGAGATCGGTTCAAGGGGAATCTTCAAATCAAAACAAAAGTGAATAAGGAGAGGACATTTTAAAATCTCCTCCTTCACCTCCTTCATCTCCATATTCTTATTCTTCAAGTACAAGTTTGGATACTACTTATTCAATAAAACATTCTCATAAACATAAGCTCGATATTCCATTACTTAATCTTGATGTAAAATTTGTTTTTCCTATTTATGATGGCAAAGTTAACGCCAAGAAACTTGATAATTGGGTTAGAAATATGGAGGTATATTGTAATGTGAAGCAAATCAAATATGAGGCAACCAAAATCAAATTGACATCGCTTTGTCTTGAAGGAACAACTCTCATCTGGTGGCAAAGTAAGATGCAACATGGAACTCAGCAAGTTGGTAAGGATTTTCCATCATGGCGTGATTTTATTTCTGCACTTAGAAAATAGTTCTATCCATTGGGATATAATTAAAAGGATTTAATTGAATGGAAAAGTCTTAAGTTAAATAAAGGACAGTCGGTGAAGGAATATACAGATGAATTTCATAATATGGTTTTGATGTTAGATGTTCCATTGACTACACGAGAAACTCTTATGAAGTATATAGGAGGTTTGTCTGCTCATATTCGTAATACTGTATTTATGTTTGGACCTAATAATATTGATGAGGTTTTTGTCCAAGAAACATNTCTGCACTTAGAAAATAGTTCTATCCATTGGGATATAATTAAAAGGATTTAATTGAATGGAAAAGTCTTAAGTTAAATAAAGGACAGTCGGTGAAGGAATATACAGATGAATTTCGTAATATGGTTTTGATGTTAGATGTTCCATTGACTACACGAGAAACTCTTATGAAGTATATAGGAGGTTTGTCTGCTCATATTCGTAATACTGTATTTATGTTTGGACCTAATAATATTGATGAGGTTTTTGTCCAAGAAACATACATTGAAATGGGAAAAAATGGAGTTAGTGTATCAGGGGAATCATCTTCAAAGAAGGATGGAAAACAAAAAGGGAATGGGAAGAAAGAAAATTCAGCGACAATGAAAGAAGAGAAGCTCTCTTTCAAGAATTGCAATAAAGAAGGGCACAATGATGAGCATTGTTGGAAATTGCACCCAGAGAAGAGACCGAAGTGGTTCAAAGAGAGGAAAGGGAGGCACAAATTTGCAATAGAAACATGTCCAACAGACTTGGGATCATATTCAGGTGATGAGTCTAAGATTACAACTATTGGTTTGACAGGTAAAATTGGTGATGGTTTTGATTCAAGAAGTAAATTGTTTCATATAAGGGTCATAATGAAACATACTAAGATCAACACATTGATAGATAATGGATCTCAATCTAACTTAATTTCAAAAGAAGTGGTTAATAAATTGGGATTAAACACTAAGATGCATCACAAACCCTATTCACTAAATTGGATAAGCAAAGATCATTAACTTCCCGTAAAAAAACAATGTATCATAAAGTTTGTGATTACATTTAAGTATGTGGATGAAGTAACATGTGATGTGGTTCCACTAGAAACATGTGGAATGGTCTTAGGTAGCCCCTATTTATATGATCGCAAAGCAATATTCTATAGGGAACATAATCAATATCACTTAAATAAAGAAGGGACAGAATATGTTGCACATTCTCATCATATAAAATCAAATCAAACTCTTCTAACAATGGAACAATTAAAGAAGGAAGCTTATGCAAGAAATACACCTATAATTGTGCCAAGTAAAGAAGTTGATCTTAAGAATGCACATGAGATGGTTGTAGGATGGGAGTTCAATCATACTTTTCTTCAAGATAAGTTAATGTCATGAAATCCCATCAAACATATTGGTTCATTTTCAGTCATATTTTTTATGTTATCGTTGCTAATTTTTTCTACATGGATGGTAATGGATTCAATAAGATGTGAACAAGTTCAAATGGCTAACAATATGCTTTAATTTTTCATGTTTATCATGCAATTGATTATGATGTGACAGGTGCACAAGACAAAGGACAAGTGGGGAGGCCTATCCCGCACTTGATGACTAGTTAATATCCTTTTGGAGGACCAAAAGGTCTTAGTGGGGAGGAATGATCCAAAATGGATCCAGGAAGGCCAAA
>SNQJ01S0148877.1:5804-16841 GCA_010110895.2 Picea sitchensis
ATTACCAGTGCCTTAGGGTAAATGGAGTCAAAGCAAGGGCAAAAAGTCTCGGGAGGACTCAAATTTAGAGACTGGAAGGTAGGGTTCCAAGGTGCTGCAATGGTAGGGCCTTAGAATCAAAACCCTAAGGGAAGGAGGCTCACTCCTGTGTTGCTTAAGCAAGGCCTCGTGCTCCTTCCTCTTTCTCTAAATACACTTGGCAAAACGGCTAGCTTCAAAGTACAGATTTATAGGAGAAAGTGTTGCAAGGGCAAGGCTTTCAAACCCTAGAAGGTGAAAACCCTAGGTGTAGATTCAACTAGGCCTAGGACGTCTCCTCTTTTCAATCTATAACTTCAACGCTAGCTCAGAAAAAGGGAGAAAAGTGTAGCAACGACTAGGCTATATCTTCCTTCTTCAATGGCTAAAACTATTTCTCAAACAAGGGGACATATAGCAATGACCTACTTGTGTGCTTGCTACCTAGGGTTTCAAGATTCAACAATATAATAGCAAATGCAAGAAATTAAGCCTACAACCATTCACTTCAGAAGTTTTGTCCGAAAAATTCACTTACATATCATGAAGAATGCATAATCAAACCCTATTTGTAAACCTTCCTTGAGAGAAACACCATATATGCCAAGAGAAATTCTCCAAGAAGAATTGCGCCTCACTTGAAACACCAAAAATACCAAACAAAGGCTAAAAGATAGTCTCTCACAAGAAAGTGAGTTGTGTTATGTTCAAATGAGGGAAAAACGTCCTCAATTTATACCAATCCATGACCTTTAATTTACAGAATAGGTCATTAAAACAACCGACAAGGCTGACTACAAAATTTACACTGTTTTTACATTAACTGCTAGATACATGATATAAACTGAGCAAAAGGTGGAACGTCAAGCCCTTCTGAGGGAGACATTGGCCCTTTTTTGGGCATATCCAGCATCCAGAAGCCAAACGTTAGCCCCTTTAGGACTCCTCCAAGCTGTCACATGTGCCAATCACCTCATCACACTGCCACACGCTCAAGGTGACGTCCAGGTCTCCTGGGTGACGTCCTGTCCATCAAAGGCAAACGTTCCATCTAAAGTGGGTGATTCCCCCTAGGCCGGGCTCTGCCAAAGTGTCCTGGGTGGAACGTCCTTCTTTCTTCCTGTGCAAAGGCTCATCATAACATTGTCCTGTCTCTGCCATCCCAACAACCATCTGATGGGCTCTTCAGCCCCATGGAGGTCCGAGCTAATCATCTCCCCATGTGTACCGGTCCACTGGACCGGTACCTGTCCATCGGGCATGGTCCTGCACATCAAAAACTTCGCCCTCCATGGGCTCATCAGTCCTCGGGATCATAGCAATGTCAATCATATTTCATCATTAAATTCATCAAATACATGCACAAGACCCTTAGCACATCCTCTAATAGCTCAAAGACAATACACTGATCTACTATACAAAGTTGAAGAAATGGACAGAACAACCTATTGGGCTAGTATCCATAAGAAGAAGAAAGTTTCCACAGAAGATTATTCAAGCCATGTACATGACATGATATGGTCTAAGGATGTCCAGTCATAGTGAAGACCAGGGGTAGGTATTGTCCGTGGGTGCCTTAGTAGGAGGTGAGCTGTACCCGTCATGGATGCACTTTTTTCCAAGCCCCTTTATTGCCTTTATTCTTTATTTATCGCTTTTTCTTTCTTTTTTACTTCAAGGTCTGACCAGAGGACACTGCCTTGGCGTGGTGACTAGAGCTGACAATGTTACCCACTAGTATTTTCGCAAAAATGATAAGGCTGGCTCGTGATGGGACCCCCTTTCCCTTGGCTATGCAACCAAAGGTCATTGCCCTAGCGTGGTGACCNTTCTCTCCCGGGATGGTCAATGTGACCTAGGAGCATTTAAGAAGAAAGGCATGATCATGTCATCGCTCTTCCTCATATGTTGGGATGATAAAAAGCTTACAATCTATATTGTGGGACTTTTGTGAACAAACTGCCATTAAAGAAGGACTTGACTTTTGACTTTGTCTTATTGTTGAAACCCCTTGCTTGAGTTATGCCTCCCAAAATTTATGTTCATGTGTTGGTTCGATTTTATTGAACTTTACTTTCTCCTAAAGAAAGCTAGCCGCCCTTGTTTTTGAAACCCTCCTCATTTGATTAAATTTATTATTGACTTTACCATTGGATGTTTTTAATTGGTAAATTATTATTTATTATTTTTAAAAGGGTTAACCTAACCCTAAAGCTATGGCAAGTGGATTAATAGGTTAGCCCTACCTTACTACCTCAACTATTTAAAGAAGTAGCCTCTCCCTCATTTGGTACACTTTTCTCATATGATCTCCTTCTCCAAGTTGACTTTGAGACTGAGGTTTGCTGCGGCTCTTCTAGTTAGGTTTATAAGGTCTTTCTCAGGTCTCTCTTATGCGTGTCAGCTTGCTATTGGTTCATCTCTGCTAGTAGATTTTTTTAAGTGTGGACTGTGTTGTCATCCTTATACACACCTACAATCGTGGAGACGTCTCCAACCCACTTGGTGTGTCCTTGGAGGCACAAACCTAAGTCTAGACCCACTGTCACCTCGATCTAGACTTCTTCCATCTAGGCTCACTCCTAGCGAAGCGAAGGGGGGTAGACCGTATTAAACTATGTGAAGTTTTGTTGTTAAGGTTCTAGGAGTTAATTGAGTTATTAGTTAGGGAAACCCAGCCTAATGACAAACAACAAATTCAATTATGCAATTCGTTTAATGACAAGCAAAACTTTTCTTTTACAAGACACAAATAGACCAGTGCCTAAATATAACCAAAATTCACTTATAAGGTATGCATGCTAAAGATACTTCTACAACTTGAAATAAAGTATGGAATATCTACATAATGAATTAAATAATAAAAATGACTTGAATAAAGAATATTTGTAACCAAGAATAAATAATGCTTTAGTAAAAGTAAATATCCACAATTAAAGAATTTGCTGAAAAGTAAAATTGCTTGGAAAGTAATTTGCTTGAATGAAATAATAAAACTTTGAAAGCAAATGTTGTGAAAAGTATGTAGGTTGATTTTAGTAAGTTTTTAGGTCTCTCTTGAGCTTAGGGGGATTAAATATGAATTGTAACCATCCTAAGCTATGTGACTACCCCAAGTCCTTATCCCTTCAACCAAAAGGAAGTGCTGGGTGCTCAATAAGAAGAACAAACAAGGTTCTTCCCTAGCTCCACAGATCAAATCTAGAATGCTTGGTCGCTCAACAAAGACACGTAGTGTCGTGAAACTGTCCCCAACTTCAACCCCTTCTAGCCTCCCAAGTCACCCTATTTTGATGGTTTGAAATAATAATAGATTGGGTGCCTAATTAATCTAGCCACACAGTCCTTTTCCCTTTCTTAGTTATTCAAGATCCACAAAGTGTTCAATAAGAAGAACAAACAAGGTTCTTCCCTAGCTCCACAGATCAAATCCAGAATGCTTGGTCGCTCAACAAGGACACGTAGTGCCGTGAAACTGTCCCCAACTTCAACCCCTTCTAGCCTCCCAAGTCACCCTATTTTGATGGTTTGAAATAATAATAGATTGGGTGCCTAATTAATCTGGCCACACAGTCCTTTTCCCTTTCTTAGTTATTCAAGATCCACAAAGTGGCAAGGGGAGGGAATACGGGGCACCAATTCGATTACTTTGCAAAAATGAAACTAGATTAGCCTTCACGATATTGCAAGGTTGGCAAAGCCAAGCACAATGCAAGGTGTGGACACAATTAATTGAATGAAATAACTTGAAATTAAATAACAGCCTCACAACTATGGCACAACGTGGAGGACAAGCCTACCGATTTTGTGCCAAGGTGGGTAAAATAAAATAAGAATAAATGAAATAAAACAAACTAACCTAGCCACTCAAGCTTCTCTTTATGGGAGAAGTGGGGCAACAATCTAAAGCAAAAACAAAAAATTAACTTTTAAGCTAGCCTTCACGATATTGCTGTTAATATTATGGTAGCTTCGGGAGGTATGAACCTCTATTATGACCTATGACGAGACTAGAATCCTCCGGAAGGAAGCAAAGAATTGAAGGAAACCCTAGACAAGTTGTCGGCTGAACAAAAATATTTATATTGAATTTATTGATGCCCAGAAGGAGAAGTCGGCCCAGTTAGACTGGCCAGGTCGGCCCTAGTTAGATTGGCCAGTCCACTATAAATACAGGGCGCCAGTTTCATTATTTGTCATCTCAGCAGTTGCAGTGAGAGCTAAGTCTGCGCAGGCAGTTGCAGGCAGCAGCAGTTTTGTGCGCAGGTTTTTCTGGGAGAGCTAGAAAGTGGTGCGCTAGCTTCTGGGTGGGATCATCTGTTTAGTTTAGTTTCTATTCTTTTGCTTGGTGCATTTAGCCTCTCTTGGCTATTGATTGCATCCAGAATTCTCTTCTCGGTCAAGGTCAAGGTGCTCGGAGGGTGGCTTAAGGCCTGTGGTTGGGTGACGAGGGTATCGTCAATGGTTAAACGAGCACAATCCTCTATATTCTAACAATTGCATGGATGGCAAAGCCAAACACTATGCAAGGTGTGGGCAATATGCTACAACTAAATTACAATTTACAGATTTGGAAATTAAAGTAGAGAGAATGCAAGCCCAAGCGACTCTCTTGGGCTGCTTACAATGCTTTAGAAGATGAAAGGGGAAGTGGGTTTTGGCACCACAACTCTTGGATGCTTCCTTGAGTCTTTTGGGACCAAAAATAGGTAGCAAGTCCCCTTAAACTGATGAAAACCTGCAAAAAACAACAAACTTTTCTTGCTGGAAAATACTAAAAGAACTTGGAACAAGTTGGTTTTTATTAGTATACAAAACATAAATTATTTTATAAAAATATGAACATGAAAAAAGAGATTAGATTGCAATATTAGATGAGAATAATGATTAAAATTAAAAGATAGATGGCTGGAAATGAAAACAAAAAATAAAAGGAGCTTTGGATGGTTGGAAAAATGAATTTCTAGATTTGAAATCCACTCCTCCAAGCCTTTGGTATCATGCAGATATGTAAATCCTTGCTACAAAAATCAAACACGAAGGTGAGTATATCCAAATGGCTTGCAAAATACTTTGCAAACCCAAGTAGAAACAACCCACAAAGATCTATAGCAATACTACCATAAATCTATCCCAAACAAAATACTTTGCTTGGATCTCCAAGTAAAAAATGCAAACAAGGAAATACCAAAAATTTGCAGCAATATTACCTTAGTAAAAACACCATACCATTGCACCAAGAATACTCCAAATGCACACAAGAGATCCTCCAAAGCTTCACTTTTATTACCCACAAAATGTGGCTGCAAATATTTGCATCAAGATTACAAAGAAGAAAGTGGGAAGGGGAAAGAGAGAGTGGGGAGAGATTTTGGCATAATAGAGTTGCTGAGAGAAAACTGATGTCCAAATGAGGAGGGAGGGCTTTCTTTTATATGAGGGAGAGAGGAGAGACACCTCTTGGATGGATTACTAGTGTCACCCATCCAAGAGAGAGAGAGAAAGTCAAGGAGGGCACACTTTTAAGGATTTGGAGTGAGTTAGGGTTTGAGGGGTGAGATGGGAAGGGGGAAAACCCCTTTACCTTTATTCAAACATGAAGTTAGGCCATAGGAAAGSTTTACTTAGGGTTTTGGCACCTTACTCACTTTAATTTTCATTTTCCCATAAGTTCATGAGCAAGGGGGGCATACTTTTCACCAGGGGAAGTCACTTTTGGTTGTTGGCTTAGTATGGGGGGTTCTTCTAAGTGGATTTTCACTTTTCCAACTTAGGAAAATTGTTATAAATCATTTCCCCACTCTCTCTCATGACTCTAGACACTTTTACAATTTTTGACTTTTTTACCTTAGCCAATTATTTGCCGACTTTTGACTGACTTGGACTCCTCATGGACAATGACCTAGCAAAACTTGTTCAATTGAGCYGAAACTTGGTCCAAGGTTGTAGGGGGTCATAAGCCATTTGATTTGAGTACTCACACCCCTATACAAAAWCCACAAGGACCAAATTTTTACATTTTACATGAAAAATAATTAAAATTTYCAATTAACGAAAAATTTTAATTATTAAAAAATACTATCAAAACTTAACGGAATTCCACAAGACTCTAGAAGATGTCTAGCATGGTCATTTACAACACTTCTAAACCTTAGTCACCCATTGGGCTCGATCACTAGAACGCTTTTCACCACTTTGGAGGATTATTTGAGTGAAAAACTCAAGGATAATTAAAATCGCTGGTAAGCAAGATTAATCACCCGAGGAAAAAAAACACTCGATGAAAGGACTTCCTTAATGATAAAGTCCCAAGTAACTAACTAAAAATTTACTCATGCTGACATATTACATTATTATCCCACGCAGGGGAGCGGACATTCCGTGTATACATAAAGATGTGCTGGGGGAAAAACTGCCCTGCTGAGCCATAAGTCTTCAAACATGTTATACCACAAGGTACATATCTTCATGGTACATGACATTGACACCTACTCGAAATAGGTGGTCAACAGACGCTTGATGTTCTTCTGCCTGCCGTGGGTCTTCCCTGCTAGCCGTTTCATCTTCTGAGCTTGCCGCTGGACTAGTGGTGTCTTCCCTTACTTGTTCGTGGTTGCTCCAGCCTGCTGTGGGTCTTGTTGTGCTTGTCGTTGATGCTATTGATCTGCTGGGTGCCACCCTTGATATTTTGCTAATGTTGCCCTTGTTGGTCTGCTGTTACAGCACTTAATATTTCAGCAGGTGTCACCCCTATGTTTGCTGTTACAGCCCTTGGTATTTCAGCAGGTGCCACCCCTGTGTTTATGCTGTGCTTCCTTGTGTCTAAGCATCAGGGCTGATTTTTTAGACTGCTGATATTTGCATCAGCTTGAGGGAGGGACCTGTGTTGGACTGAATATAGCTTTGCTTTTCTAGCCCTAGTTTGGACAGTGGTTTGGACTGTTTTGACTGTGGTTTCTCCAACTTGTTGAGTTCTGATTTTTTGCCTATCAATCTAAGAGTCCTTGGCTTAATTCCCTTGCCCATGAGGAGATCTGTCCTGAGGGTTTGATCTATGATTTTTCTAAGCTTTTCTGAGCATACATTGGAGGAAGGTAACAACAACAAATCAGGTACCTTTGTTCTTTATTACAGCTAAGGTAATATTCAGGTCTGTGTTCAATAATACTGTTAGGTTATGCATCAGAATTTTATTATGCATTGCTGGTCATAAATTACAGTAGCTATTGATGTGAAAGATTTTAAGAGTTTCTGTTTCTAGATACCCTACTGTTTTACCCTTAAAATCTAACAACCCTTTATCCTTTTGTAGTCAATTTTCTTTTTGATATCTTTATGTTTTAGGCAAGACGTTGCAAGATGCAGCATCTGAACAGATTTCAAGTGCCTAGCCTTCCTTTACTCTAATTAATGTATGCTGAAACATGAAAAGAAGAACCTTGTTCAATCATGTTTAAAGTTGATATATCATATGCCATTTTACTTTTCAGTATCTTCTTCATTAGGCTGTATGAAATGAAGACCTGTAAGTTGCAACTTTTTGTATTTGCAATATGTTGCAATTGTAAACTATATTACTATTGCTTTGCAAGTTAAACTTTGTTTTGACATGTTTGAAAGATCTGAAATGAATATTCTTAGCAGATTTATCTGGCTATTGTGAATGGTGATCTATCACAATCAAGATGCATACAATGGAAAGCTATTTCTACTTAGTTACTGTTTTCGAATGGGGATAGCCTGTACAACTGTTTGTCATTGCTTCACAGGTATAGCGAAGGTAATTTTGAAGAAGGAAAAAGCACAACTTTTTCGTGATGGAAATCCCATGGTTTATAGTGGAGCAGTAGATAGAATAGTCGGGCGACCTCCTCCAAAGACAGGAGATATTGTGGTGGTTACTAATGGGTTGCAGCAGCCTATTGCATGGGGTATATACAATTCAGTTTCCATGTTTTGTGTCCGCTTGATGCAGATGGAGGAGGAGGCTAACAGGTGAGCGTAACCTTCTAGCTATTGATTACACTGTATCTAAGGTCTACTGTTTGAGCATGTGTGCATAAGGGGGATAAGCTGCATACTGACGATAATATCTTTTAATATGTTTGGATGGCAGGGATCCTTCATGCACACTTAACATGGAAAAACTTATTCAATCAAGGATAAATGCTGCTACAGACATGCGCAAGCGTCTGGAACTTCCTCGATCAGATACAAATGCTTATCGTCTTGTGAACAGTGAAGGAGATAGGCATGCATGTTCCTTCTGAACTCTACCTTAAAGTATCATCCATATTTATTTTCAAATGTCACTTCTTCATCACTGTAACTGTGGGAACTTGGAAGTAATTTTTTTTAATGGATTTATTTGAGGGTGTACTTTTTTTCTTGTACTCTCTTTTTTCGTTGTCTGACCTTATATTGAGTTTTTTTTTCCTCTTAAAAAAAATCGCAATTTTATTCATAAAAACAAAAATTACATATTGCAGATGCTTGGTGCATTTCATGATTTCATAAGAGGAATCCATATCAAAAGATGCAAAAAAATTCCATATCATCAAACCGGATTGTCCAAAGCCATCATCAGTAACATATACATCCCCAAAAAAGATCAAGTTCTGCTTAACTTTCAAGTGGATCTTCAACATAAACAGAGCCAAAAAAGACTGTCTCAAAAGGTGTCACTCCTGAACTAATCTCTCCCAATATCTTGAAAAATAAAAAAAAACATGATAGAAAATAACCAGAACTGCTGAACATAACCACCAGCCACTAGTAAAAAAGAAGACAGAACTGCAGTAGAGGGCTGTCCCTCCTCCACTCCCAAACCTGCCAAGAACCTGGTAATAGTTGCAGACCCTCCTTCTAAGTCACCTGACACGAAGACACGGGACACGGAAGACACGGGAATACGAGTATCCGATACGGACACGGCAACCCCCACAGGGGACACGTTATATATATAAGTTAAAAATCACTGAAATAGACAAAATATTGATAGTAGATATTGATTAGTGATACATCATGAACTCCGAAAAAGATACATCATACAAATCAATCAAACTCTAAACATCATACTCATAGAACATAGACATATTGATACATGATACAAATTATACAATGATATGATACATGTAACATTAGAATTTATAACCAATGTGAATGAACGATAAAATAGAACCATAAATACTAAATAGCAGTTTGCAGATTTCTCATTAACTTTAGTCTTTAAGTCATCAAAATAAAAATGTATTACGTAGATGCCGAGGGAATTCCACTCCAAAATACAAAATAGAGTAGAATCTAGATACAAAATACGTAGGAATCTCATATCTCATAGATATTAGAGTCACTGTCAGTGTCAATAGTCCTCCTCCATGTCATAATCAACATCACTACCACTATCCTGTCCTCCATCCTCCTCCTCCTCTATGCCCAATCCAAGCTATGTTGCTCCATCTGCTGGTGTGGAGGATGATTGCAATATCCCACGGGCCATGGTGAAACCTGACTTCCAATCGATGCAAATGGTGTCAATCTTCCTCCACAAACCTATCACAGGCTCTTCAAAAGTCAAGTTAACAACTAAAATCACAAAACAAAACCGTTTTTATCTCCCGCGGGATGCCTTACACAAGACACGTGTCTCAAAATCATGACACGTCCTCAGGAAGGTGTCCGACACGGTTTGGTGACGTGTCCTGCACTCATGACACGGCTTGATCATGTGTTCGACACGTACCGCAGCGTGTCTTCACGTGGACACCGAGGATACAGACACTTGGCCCCTTTTGGACGTGTCAGGTGACTTAGCCCTCCTTGAATAGACCATCTGCCTCCATATTCCTTTCTCTGTAAACATGGCGAAAGGAGATGGAGTTAAAAACAACATTGAAAGTTCAAAGTTTGTATCTCATCATAAATAGAATGCAATAGAAAATTCTCCAAATTGCTGGTTCCCAGCATCCAATTGATCACCACTAAAGAGTCACCAAAAATTTGAAGATTGGTAGCATCTCTCTCAACAACAAGCATAAGAAGCAACTTTAAAGCCATTAATTCAGCATGGTTCTTAGTACCCCTTCCAAGTCTGGCCTTGAACTTAAAATAGTGAGAATCATTCAGGAAAAGTACTCCCCTTACCCCACACACAAGGGGATCTCCTTGACAATGCCCATCAAAGTAAGCCCAAGCTCCACTTTTATCAATATGCTCAACCAAGGTTGCTAGAACGTGGGAGCGGGAGCTCCATTTCCTTGGGAGTGGAGCGTCCTAAGAGTGTTTATAATAATAATAATGCATTTGTATTAAAACAACATGCATAATGCCAAATTAGTTGTAGAATATATGAAACCATGCATATGTTGATGATTACAACTGCGTGAGACATCCTCCAGGACACAGACTGAGTGAGTCGGCCTGTGAGAGAGCCCATGAGATGGGTGTGTTGTTCCTCTTTGAGATAGAGATGGAACGTTGTGTGCCCCTGTGTAGGGAAGATGCCCATGAGTTGGGTGTGTTGTTCTCTCTGAGACGGAGATGGAACGTTGTGTGCCCCCGAGAAGGGAAGATGCCCATGAGATGGGTGTGTCGTTTGAGATGAAACGATGTGTACCCCTATGAGGGGTGAAGGAGCCCATGTGATGGTTTACTGTTCTCCTCTGTGTAGAGAGTTGAGACGATGTGGTACTCTAGATGATTCTCCTGTGAGACACAGTGAGATAGAGATCTGTTGAGTAGGATGTCCCTGTGGCTGTGCACAGGTGGATGTGATCCTAGTGGCTGAGCACTAGTGAGTGTGTGTCCAGATGATTCTCCTATGAGACACAGTGAGATAGAGATCTGTTGACTTGGACATCCCTATGGATGAGCACAGTTGGACATGCCCTTAGTGGCTGAGCACTAGTGGGTGTGTGAGATCCCTTGCTATATTGTCTAAGAGTAAGATTTACCTATAACCCTAATTGTGATGTAAATGGTACAGGTCGGCCCCACCATAAAGTGAAAGATAATTAATGT
>SNQJ01S0148877.1:18726-40301 GCA_010110895.2 Picea sitchensis
CTCCCTTGAGTTTTTCACTCCCACCCAATAAATCCTCCAAAGTGGTGAAAGGCGTTCTAATGAAGTCATTCCTAGGTAGCTAGTGTTTAGGAATGTTGTAAATGACCATGTAAGACAGCACGCGAAATTTCGCGGAATTCCATGAAGTCTAGCTAGGTTTTTTTTAAAGTTGGGAATTAATTAATTAATTAATTATGGGTAATTAATGTAAAACTTAGGTCCCTGGATTTTTGATAGGGGTATTTGTACTTAAAAGAAAGCTAATGAGACCCTTTACACCCGTGGACCAAGTTTCAACTCAATCGGACAAGTTTTGCTAGGTTGTTTGTCCACTTAAGAGTTTTTCGAAAAACGACGATTTTAATCGCCAAACCCAGGACATGGGCAAATGTCAATTTTGTAATAATGAGTCAAATAAGGTGAAGTAAAGTGTGAAGTTAATGAGATGGAGCCCACCTAACCTACCCTTTACCCACTCATTCAATTAATTTTTAATTTAATTCCCATATAAGGAATACGTCCCCCATCTCCCACATGAAGTATGGAATTTCCTTTAATTTAAAATGTGGGTCCCTTCTCTCTTGCTTACTTCCCTCTTACCCATCCACGTCCAAATGAGGAGTGTTCTCTACACACTCCTCCTCACACTCTCCCACGCTTTACCTCACGTACCCCTCACTCTCACGTACACCTCGCGTAACTTTTGGAAACTCCACGCTTTGATTTGGAAACTCTTTCAAATTAAGTGTGGGTCCCTCCCTTCTTGTTCACGTCCATCCTATTCCCTCCACCAATCGCATACCATTTTAGAGTGTGTCACTCACACTCCTTCCACACCCTCACGCTTTCCTCACGCATTCACTTAAACTCACGCTTTGTTTTAGTAACTTCGCTTCAATTCTTGGATTAAAGTGGAAACATCAAGCATAAAATTGCAGTTTGCCTTGGATGAAAGCGTGGATCTCCTCCTTCAACCCATGCGTGGGCCTCCTCTTGCCTAATTCGCCCCCTCCTTTCCTTGCCTTCTCCTCGTCCCCTCACCTTCTTGCCATTTCCCCTCACAAAAGCTTAGTCTCTCATTGGTTGCTTTTACCTTTGGGTTGTCTTGTCCCTTAGATGTTTGACACTTGTTGAAGATCCAAGAGGGGTCTCTTGGTCTCCCAAGGCTATAAAAGAAACCCCTCACTCCTTCTTTCAGTATCATTCTTCACAATATTGTTATGCTACCGAATTCTTCCCATCCCTCTCTCTCTCTCATTTCTTTCACATTGCTTCATTGGTCTTGGCTCTTGAAGAGCTTGTAGCAACATTGATGCTACAACCTCTTCCCATTTAATAATATAGAAACTGCTTTGGAGGAAATTGTGGCGTTCAAGATTAGTTTGGATGTGCCACTTATTGTGAGGTGATATCATTCTGAATATTTATGTGTTTTGATCAATAGTTGCTCAAGTGAATTAGTTTACTAGGCTAGGTGAGGCAATAGTGTAGTTGCCCATCTATATATTTTGTGCATGCTTATATAATAGAAACTATGTTGTATTGTCTATGCATGCAGGATATTATATGTTGTTCCATCTCACTTTTGGTTTAAGTTTTGCAGGTCACCTCTATGAAGTTGTTGGGATAGCTTCAAGGACGAATCTGCCCTCATCTTCACTTACACTTCACTAGCATTTTTTGCCCTTCTTCCTCATTCTTTCATGTTCAGTTTTGGGTATATAACATGCTTAGATTGGTCGATTTAAACACTATAATTTCCTGGTTCATATATGTACGAAATCTCTGCCTAAAAACAGAGATTTCATAACATTTTCTGAGTGTGTCGCAGCTCAAATCAGCAAGCAACAGCTTGCTGATTTTTGCAGGTTCTTACCAGGACAAGAGGGCATGCTGCCCAAATTTTCGCATGACACACCCTTAAACAACTCCTCTCATTGTGGTAAAAGTTTCTCTTCTTCTTCTATATTCTAAATCACTGTAAAGCAAGCCCAAAGGAGTTGTACCCAAGTGGCTTGCATTCCTTTATTTTAGTTTTTACTTTGCATGCTCTAGATTAGTTTCCTTTATGCTTTTACTTCTTAGTTAGCTAGTTATTTGTGATATCTACATGCATGATTAAATCTAAAATTATCTAGAGTAGGTCACACACACATAACTAATTAGCTTAGAGCCCGTGGAGGCATTGTGGATCTTTTACTTTCATTTTCTTTTACATTGCATGTAGTCTTTAATTTCTTAAATCTTCACCCAACACACATGCATGCGCTAATTGGTTAATTAACTTTTAGATTCTGTCATCTACTTTACATGCACGCAATTGTTTATTAATTCTTTTATCTTATGTACATGCAT
Organism: Picea sitchensis; assembly: GCA_010110895.2. Lineage (NCBI taxonomy): Eukaryota > Viridiplantae > Streptophyta > Pinopsida > Pinales > Pinaceae > Picea > Picea sitchensis. The sequence continues at coordinate 21,082 of SNQJ01S0148877.1, forward strand.
GCAAATCTCGACATCTTAAAGGCTTACTTAATCTTTTCACTTTCCGCAAGTTGTGTATATCGCTTTATGTTTCACTTGTAATAATCTCTTTAAATCATTTAACTTGTGATCTAATACTTCAAAGGCCTCAGCCTCCATATTACTCAATTATTCAATTTTTGGCAACTTTTGAGCAAGCTACAAGCACTCAAACACACATTGCAGTACTTAGCTCATGGGTCTAAAATTAATTAATTAGACTTAATAGGACACCATAACTCACCATCTTCGCCATTTAAAACGGGGTCGCGGGAAGGCAACAGAAGGTGCTAGGCTGGGGACGGTCTCACAGCACACAACGTCCTTTCCGGGAGTACTCTGATCTTAGGGCTGACCTATGAAGCTAGGGTAGGCCTCGTTGCCTCACTTCTTGAGCATCCAGCAGTCACTTGGTAACTGGGGGAGGAGAGTTTTTGGGTTGACACCTAGATAGGGCTAAAATTAATCTCACACTTAATCACTTAAGTTAATCTTCAATCTACAGAATCTGCAATATACTTTCACACTTGCAAACAACTGATCTAGTTATCTTTTATGTGTTGTAGAATTATTGCTTAAGTGGTTATATCTTGTATCTGGAATACTTCATCTTTCAAGCATTTCATCTCTTGTATCCCTATATCTGTGGTGTGATCCTTCAAGAAGTGCGCATCCACCTGGAGGCATTCTCTTGACTGGGTCTTGAGTGCTTGGCGTCTTTTGGCCATTGATAAGCAGTCCAACAGAATTCTATTTGTTGTGAGCATGCTTGGCTTGATGTGTTGATTATCTCTCATCTCTGAATATCTTCTTTCCTGCACATTTCAAGCACGCGTTAGTATATTGTATATCTTGTATCTAGTTTAGTTGTGTATATCTCTTAGATATTCTTTTGTATCTATCTGTATCTATCTTGTTGTAATTTTGTAAACTTTGTAACTTGTAAATATCTTGTAACGAACATCCCCGTAACTTAGTTGACCCCTTGCCCAATCTTAGGCACTAGTCTTAGTTGCCCTAAGAAAAGGTCTGACTTTCATACTTTGATAATTGCATCTTGCACTTGTTGCTTAACATCATAGGCTAAATTCCCCTGACCTTTTAACAAATTAAAACCAACTCCTAGAACATTAAACTATTAATCTCATCTAGTAACTAGGGTCTACCCCCCTTGGCTTCCCTAAGAGTTAGCCTAGACGAAAGAGGTTCAAGTCAAAGTGATAGCATGGACTTTGAACCTAGGCATTGTGCCTCCGAGGACACACTAAGTGAGCAGGACTTAGCTCACGTTTGCAAGTGTGTATAAGGATGGCAACAGGGGTCTAAAGGGTGCTCTGGCTTAGAAAACGAGCACAAACATGGCATCTGACAATGATTGATGCCATATTTTTACAATTTATTGACTTTACATTAAAAAAAATCCGTTTTGCGGGAGATTTATTATTTGACCAAAACATTAAAAAAAAACCTATGGGGACCTAGCACAATTTCCATATGACTCAATAGACATGACCTAGGATGAACTCATATACATTTAGACACTAGACATTGGTTATACCATGCCAAGGCATAACCACCAACACATACTCCAACTTTGGAGTCAGTCTTGAGTGAAAAAACTTAGAAATTATTAATCGCCCACTAAGGCAGGCAAAAAATAATTAACAAATGAAAAAAAACACTCTAGAGTACATGCTCGTACCCAGGTCTTAGGTGGCCAATAGTCTTTTACAACTTTCATGCTCAAGTCATTTATTACAATGCCCCAGAGGGATGGAAATGCGGAAAAAGGTAGTCTTTAAAAAGACCTGTTGAATCTGTGAACTCTGACTTCCAAGCATCTGTCTGCTCAGTCTCTGGCAGCTCATCTTCAAATCCAGCTAGTGCAACTCGGTGGATAACAGGTATCATAGACTCTAGATCCACTCACCTTGTACATCTCTCTCCCAGATCATCTCTACATCTTTGGAGTTGACTTTCCAGGATCTAGGTTAGACTCCTATTTTACTTTCTGCATATTTCCTTTATATAGGGGCCGCTTTCGCGCTCCCGCATTGTATGGACATCATTGTACCTAATAATGTCATTGACCTACTTTAGTGGTCGTGCTCCCGCGTTGTATGGACATCATTGTACCTAACAATGCCATTGACCTACTTTAGTGGTCACTTGTTAGACATTAATACAATTATCTTATCTTATCTTGAACCTTCCGTACAAAATTTTGGTTTATGTACATCTAAAGTTTTTATAGGTGTTTCTAAAGTAGGGTTTAGATTCTCTAAATGCAAATTTGTTGTCACAAGGTGAAATTTTAACATTTTTACCTACTAATTCTCACTACAAGATCTAAGCAAAGTCCTAACAATCCCCTACATCTCTAAAAGAGTAACAAGGAACCATGATGTCACACAGAAGGATAGTTTATGTTGGTTTGGACTGAAAAGTAACAAACCTTTGAGCAATAGCGGTGTGGCCACAGAAAAAAAATCTCTAGCAAGGACCATACCGCAAGTTTATTCCATAGTGCTACTAGTGACATCTTTTATGTCCAAAAATTCATGCTATGAGTCTTGCAGAACCACAGAATACTCACAATGAACAACAAATCTAGCTATAACGTAAATAGAAAACAAGCAGCTATTCGCAAGGAAAATTTGCAATACGGAAAATTAAAAGAGAAGTTTGAGCAATAATGGGTTAATTAAGTGTCAATGGCCTAGAATCAAGAACGGATAAGGTTGACACGCCTGTAAATCACTAAAACTGCTTGGAATTGAGAGCTCAAGGAGAATTTTGTGGATAAAAGGATCCAAAGTTGGCTGGAATTACAGAGCTCTTGAAAAGCCCTAATCTTTAAGGCTCTCATACCAACTGATATGAACACAATAACAACATTGCAAAGAATTGTCATACAGTAAGCCAAACAAGTGAGAGGGTATTCAAGCAGTAGACTGTCAGAATTATAACATGTACACTTTATATTGCATTAGATTATATAGAGTACAAAACAGATGTAGAGTGATCATCTTTGACCAAGTCTCCTATATAATACTATACGGTAGGTGAGGAATCATTTTGGACCAAATCGTCCAAAAAGGACAAGGGACAAGTGTACTAAAATACAAAGAGATAAATCACAAATACAATACATGTGTGAACACATCCACTAGACTATGTCTAATCACATATCCCAACAAGCATAATGCATGGCTCTGCAAATAGTGGCTCTTAATTGTACAACAAGAGAGTTCTAATTATATCTAACAATTAAATTTATGAATATTTTTAATTTCAATTTTCATATAGCAAAGTTTACAAGTCAAAACAGAAAGGATCAGATAATGCATCCAATTTGCATATAATTCACTAATAGGTGGTCTCACCTTCACTTTGCTTTCTACAAGCATTGGCTCAAAAACCTTGAGATCTATAGTCAATCCTTCCTCCTTCAACATTTCAACAGAGGGTCTCCATTTCACATAATCAATATCAGGGATTTCCCTGATAAACAACTCTATTACAGACCTATACCTTTCGACCCATGCCGCAGATGATGCAATAACAGCATGATTGTTGAAGACATCCACTATAAGCCCAGACAACCTGTAGAATAAACAAAAAATTAAATTCAAAATTGGTTATCATTTCTAGAGCAATACCATGAACACAGAATTAGTGTAAAGAACCAATCTGGTTCTTATCACGGACATCCATCATAAATGGGATAAATAATTGTAATCCATACTAGACAAGAAAATATATTGAATAAGAATGTATATAATGAGATAAATTCACTGATGATGTACAATGATGAATGTGCCAAATATATAGAGAACCTAAAGGCACATATGGTGACCATCCATGAAAGGATGCATCCCTTAGACAATTAATAACTATTTATCATTATTATTATTATTATTATATACTTTGTATGTTACATTGTCTTCCCCTTAAAAATGCTTTGTCCTCAAAGCATGATTAGAGAAAGACCTATCTCTTGTTCTAGCTCGAACTGTCTTCTCATGATCTTTTGTTTTTGTAGTTGCAACATTTGACGAAACAAAACGATATAATCTTTGAATTTCTAAAGTAATATGTTGCATCTTCTCGGGAGTGATCCATCCCAAATCTACCTTCATTGGAAATGTTTCATGATCGATTGTTCGGATAGAACTTCTCATTTCAGGTTTCCATTGTCGATTTTGTCTTCGTTCTTTTTCAATGTTGTAGTTTATTTGTCGGTAAGATGAACATTGTTTATATTCCTCTTGACCTTGTCGTTGATCGTAATGACTCTTGTTATTTGGATGACAACAAGGCATCATAATCTCTTATGACTTTTCCTTGGAATCATCTTCTTTTGATGTTTGTAGTAATTTGTCAATATAAGCATTCTTCTAAATTTGAACACCGATTGACTCTGTATTGGTTCATTTTTCTGATGTCGGGATTCGAATCTCTGATAATTTCTCTATTGGGTCAGTCATTGTTCCTTTGTCGACCATTGATCCTGTACTGACGATGTTATGCAACATTTTCCATTGCAACACTTTTTCATCCTCTAACTTCTTAATTTGCTCAATCAAGTCTTGATGATGACTTTTAAGGTGACAAATTTCATCATCCTTTTCGAATAATTTATTCTCGAAATCTTGATTAGCTTGCTCTAACTTTTGATCACCTTGCTGTTTATTCTTTAATTTCTTGATTTGTGTCAACAAAAAATTGTTATGATTTATCAGACAAATGATCCCATCATTATTGTGTTATAGTTTCTTATTGATATTTTCAATCTCTATCTTGTGGGTATTTCCCTTGTCCTTAATTTATTGATGTAGCTCTTTTATTTGTTGTTGCATTTGATAGACCTTTGAATCTTGGCTTTCCAAATACTTTTGGTTTTGTACAATTTATTTATTCTTGTTGGTAAGGAGTTTGTTTAAATTATTGATTTCCCTTTCTAAATCTTCGAAACTTCCATATGGTAATTCTTCATCTATATTTTCTGATGAGGGAACTTTTGTACATGATTCCATTGGGAAGTCTCGTAATGTTATTCTCTTCTTCTTATAGAAGAAGGTCAAAAATTTCTTGTGTGCATTAAGAAGGAACGTACCCAATGTTTCCATCCAGTTAAAACCTAAGACTATGTTAACATCTAGATATATATTTTTAACAATGAATTGGGAAACAAAAATATAATTGTCAATTCTTAAAGATAAATTGTTTATTTGATCTTCGTTCCAAAGTATGATTTTCTCTATACTTGATTCTGGAATTTGTAATTGATTAGCAATATCCACGTCCATATAATTCTCCTTGTTAAATGGACAAATAGCAATGATGATATCACATCTATGAATGGTGCCCTTAACTTTTAATATCTCATGAAGAATATATTTTGATCAAACATCAAAAAATCTTCCCTTTTTTTATCACTAGAATCCATGTCTTTCATCTTTTAATAATATAATAACAATCCTTTATCCCCTTTTTATTATATCACCTTTGAATTGAATTGAAATTCTAATCTTCACACTTCTTTACTTCACTTAATGTATGTCACCTTATATATATATATATATATAAAATTTTCTTTACCTTTTTTTTTTCTTTCTTAATTAAAACTACTTTTTTTTACTTTCACTTTATACAAATGGTATCTCTTTTTGCCTTTATTAATTCCTGTAAAAAAATTGATATACTAACTTCTTTAATACACAATAAGTAAATTTTCTATAACCTTGATTTTGGGTCTTCGTATCTTTTTATACCTTGTGGTAACTTTTATGAAAAATACCTTTTAGTAAAGCCTTTGCTATTTCCACCTTTTAATAGAGCCTTTACTATTACTATGTGTATGAAATTATTTCCCGTGGAACTCACATGACCATACAGTACAGACGCAACAGTACGACCCTCGATTTATTTTTTTAATTGTTGTTCGGATGTATAATTGATTAATTGATTTTTTGTACAGTGGATTTGTTGTATGACGTGTCTGTATGGAAGGGCACAACAGTAGTGTGGACAGCAATAGTACAAAACAACAACAGCGATTTGATTGACCTGTACGGTTTTTTCTGGTGCGTACTGTTGGATTGGCAGCTGAGTGGCAGATCTAAGTGGCAGATTCGATAGCTTAATTCTTTTTATTATTATTATTATTTTTAATTATTTATATATGTGTGTGTGTGTGTGTCAATTGGGTTTAGCCCGAGTGGTTTGTGTTGAGGGGTGTTTTCCCCCCACCCAAGTTCACTTCCCGCAAGTGACATGTTGAACTTTTAAATAAGCAAGCTATTGAAAAAGCCTCGGCTTTCTACAAAATCTGGTTTACCCTAGGTACCATCCTCGAAATGAGGGGAAATGCCCGGTGGGTTTCCCCAAGTTCTCAAGGATGGAAGCGTAATTAAATTTGTGAGCTAGATATTTGCTTGGCTGCTTTGGAAATCTTCTTATACTTGAGCAGATCAGTGAAACTAGTTAGAATAGGTACTGTATATAAATAAGCTCAACTTCAAGCATTAGAGTGCAGCTGTGGTTTTCAGTATGTTTTCAGTTCAGTAGTTCGCTTTTCAATTTGGTATCCAGTACGGTTCAGTTTCTAGGCAAGATGACTCCATAGCCCAATGGAGGCATTTGTGCAAAACCTTTTCAGTTTCAGAGAATAAGCAGTTTTGGTTTCAGAACAGGCGCAAGTAAAATGACATAGTTCAGAGCTTGACAGGATTGATTTCAAGTCGCCCAATGGATGAAGGCACGTGGTCTATTGTTCTTGGCGCTTTGTAGGAAAGCACCTTCCCTAGATGGAGCCCATGTTAGAACAAATACTGAAATTTCTAAACTTTGTGTCCCTTGCCAAATTTTTTGTCAAGTTGTGCTAGCTTTAAACCCTTGTGTCGCCTGGCGTAATATTTTTAGCCGCAGTGAACCTCTAAACCTTTCGCCATTTTTGCCAAGCTTCTCTACCGTCAAAATTTCAAATCCTTACATCATATTTTTCAAGGCCCTTCCATTTCTCTTTGTTCGCAATTCCTTGATCTTTGAAAAGGGTCTTAAAAATGCCAAGTTGCCTTTGTTATATTAAACCAAGCTACAATTCTTTTTTATATATAAAATAATATATAAATTGTATTGTTTTAAAATTATTTTATATAATTTTAAAATAATACTTTATTATTAATTTAAAAGTTTGGTAAAAAGAATAAATAATAAATAAAAGGCTTATTTGATGTTTATGCAAAAAATATTGGGCCAATTACCTCACAGGCCCAATCTCCAATTAAAGCACCTGCAACACAACACAAGTCAGCCGAGACCAAGCACCTAAGTGCCAAGCATCAGAACAAGTCACATGGAGGAGGAGCTCACGAGGGGGCCCAAAAGGGGTGCACTACGCATCGAAAGACAAAGGAAGCGTTGGCATATAAAAGCACCTAAAGCTACATCTTCACGACAAATGTGGGATACACAGGTCAGCGCTGAGCGTTTAGTCACAGGTGAAAAGCTACAAGAATGGGTTTCCCGGCTCCGGATTTGAGATCGCAGGCTTAGATTTTCCAATAATTTTAACAGATGGGTTTCATCTCATTCGTTGGTCAAGCCTTGTTCTCGTCCATATTCATCCTCGCAGCTTGGCAAAAGATAAATGATTTTGGTACTGATGGAGGAGCACCAATTACCAGAGGTTGAGATAAAGCATCTATTGATGGTAGTTATTGGATAGGATGGCATAATGCATTTGAACAACAAGGACATTCTTTTTGCCAAAGCAATTGAAGGTTGGAGCTGGTGATTTGCTTATGACAATAGAAGCAGGGAGTTCAAACGCTCACTTCAAGTGCTTACAGACATTTCTAACAGGGTGAGGAATTCTCTCAATAAGATGGCAGCAATAGCTATTTTGGGATTGTTATCGCTCAGTTTGTAGGGTAGGTTTAAGTAGCTTGAAGGCAAGGCTCAAACTGGCGTAACAGGAGCTTCCCCACCCACTGTCACCTCGATGGGGAGCTCTTTCTATTCAGGGTGGCTAGTCCCAAGGGAGACGTCCCTAGCTTCCCACCCACCGGCTAACAATTCGCCATGGGGAGCTCTTCATTCGTGGTGGTTATCCCAAGGGACTCCTAGTAACTGGTTCTCATAAAACAGATCATAAGGTTTAAGGCTCAAAGGTTAAGGTAAGCTTTCCCTTCAATGGATTAACATCGCCAAAAGGGATAGTCAAAGAGAAGATAAACAACAAAAATATAGGCACCTGTTTGCGAGACAAGTCAATGATAAACTAAAATATGCCATAGTGGTTAGTACTTCCAAAATATTAATGACGGTCTTTAATATATGAGCAATAATAAATGTAATTATTGACTTAAGTCAATGATTGCAAATAAGGACAAAAGGCTTAATACTTCAATAAATACAAAATGATACTCTGCATCTAATGTATAAAATCAATCCTTATTATATCACAATGCAGTAATAAATGTGCTCTATACACTAATATTGTTGCCGCCACTATACACTTATATACTGCTTTGTCTATATTAGTTTTGGTAGACAATGAGAAGGACGCTTGCTAAATAAGCTAATGAAATTGTTCAACACTCAACAATGTCTATTAAAGGATGACAAAGCCACAACGTTTTTACACTCAAACAATGGTTAAAAAAGAGGTTTTGACGCCAACAACTATTTAGACATAAATATTGTTGCCGATCACTATACTAAAGGGTGACGCCAGCCTTAGTTCTAGGTTAGTTCTTAGTCAAAGAGGTGGATGTTTTGCAAATTAAGATAATGAAATTGCTCAACACCTCTATGGCTATCAACAGAATCTGCCTACAAGTTTTAGACCAAACAAGAGTTCAAATAGGGCAAGACCTCATCAACAAATTAGGGTTAGTAGAATCGGCTAGGGTTAGTTAGGGCTCTTAACTGGCAGAAGTTTGAAAGATTGTTTTGACTTGGAAAACTCAACGTTGCAATTTTTTAGACTAGTGTCTTGGGTTAATTGAGTCAAAGAGAGAGGCTAAAAGCTTGGAAAGATTTAAACCCAAGGACCTGGAGAGTTAGGGTTTAATGGTGATGCAAAGGCAAGGCCACCAAACCATAACTCTAAGGAGTGAGGCTCATTCCCGTAGCTAAAGCTAGGCCCCTGCTCCTCCCTCTTCCTTAAGACTCTTGGCAAAAACGGCTAGCTATAAACATAAATCTATGGCTGAAAAGTGTTGTCGGGGCCAAGGCTTTCTTTCAAACCCTAAGAGTCAACCTAGGTGTAAAATCAATTAGGCCTAGGACGCCTTCTTTCTGCTAATTTATGTCAAGCCAACTCAAGAATAAGAGGAACTAATGTAGCAATGATGGCTAGGTTCTTCTTAATCAAAATGGCTAAACAAGTCTTTATCATGGGGACATGAAGTGCTGACCTACTTGTGTGCTTGTTACCTAGTGTTTCAATGATTAACCAAAATAGTAACAATGTAACCATAAAAGTAAGATATTCTACCTACAACTATTCAATCAAGAAGCTTTTGCATGCAAATATACTTACAACTCAATGAAGAGCCAAATCAAACCCTAGTTGTAACACCTTCCAATGATAAAACAATTACATGCATGCCAAAGATAATCCTTCCAATAGAATAACCCAAGAGCCAATAACAAGACAAAAGACTAAAAAAAGTATCACTCTCACAAGAGAGCAAGTTGTGCCTTCAAAATGAGGCTCAACGCCCTCAATATATCCAAATGACCTTTTAATTAACAAAATAGGTCATCATAAAAACAAATTACAAGGGTCAGACTTAACAATATTTCATTATTTGTCACATTAAATGCTAAAGTGTCAAAAATATGAGCTAAAAGGGACACGTCAAGCCCCTCTGAGGGAGACGCTATTCCTTTTTGGGCAAGATCAGATCCAAGCAGAAAAACTGGTCTCCTTAGGGCTCCCCTCGTGAACCTCGCTACATGTACAGCAAGCCCAAGACACCTGCCATTATCCGCCTGTGATAACGCCCAACAATTCCCGCTGGTGTATTCCGGCCCACTGTGCCCTCATCCATCTCAGTAAGGATCCCCCTTAGGTCGATCTCCGCCAAAGTATCCCGGTGAGGGTGTCCTTCTGTCTCCTTCATGCAATGGCTCACTAAGTGACGCTTTTTGGTTCCCGCTTATCCTAGGCAACTATCTCGATGGGCTCTACCCATGGAGTCCGAAAGGCACTATTCCTATGTGTACCGACCATCTCCTCCGGGTACTGCCCACTGCATGGTCCTCGGTGACATCAGTAATTACTTCCATGGGCTCATCATCAAATTCTAGAAATCATAGCAATGTAAATCATATTTCATACATATATCAAATATATGGTAACATGAACCTCTAACACATCATCTAAGAGCTCAAAGATATTGGGCTATGTGATCTACTATATTAAAGCTAAGGAAACCCATTAATAACCTATTGGGCTAATACCCAAGAGATGGAAAAGTTTCGAAGATCATTCAAGCCATGTTTAATGAGGTGATATGGTTTTAGGGATGTCCACCATGGTACCAAGGGCAAGGTTGTCTCAGGGTGCTTCAGGAGGCTAGCCGTAATTCACCATGGATGCATTTTTCCAAGCCCTTATTGCCTTCATTTTCTTTTAGGTTTCTTCTTTTTACTTCAAGGTTCACCGAGGATCAGCTTCGGGCTTGGTGGGTCAGAGTCGACAATATATTCCACTGGTATCTTCAGAAATGATAGCAATGGCTGCGGATGAGACCCCCTTTCCTTTGGCCATGCAACCTACATGTCACCTCGCTTCGCGGACCGATAGTGGCAATGTCATAATCAAGCACGCGAAACATAATAATACCGCATGGCACTCGCATCCTCTATAGTCCTATTTATTATTATTTTCTCAGGGTCCCTTTAGTTTCTTATCGAGAGGCTTTTATTGTCTTCTCAGGGATCTCTAGGTTTGGCCTCTATGGCTTTTATCTTTACCAACTCGCTAATTTCCGGCCTTTTAGCCTCCTTCCAATAAGACAAGATGTAACCCTAAAGGTCATTTTAATGCCCGTACTATGGGAATGGGATGGATGAGCTGGTATAAGATGAAAAAGTGATAAGATGGCAGGAGCGGATCGCATGGCTCTGCAAATTCCCCTTGGCGGCTAACCAAACCCATGAATATCGCCATACCCGGATCAATCACCCCAACAGTGGTCAAAGTGGATTAGCGTAAGATCCAAGCCATTTAAAATGTCGAAAGGAACCTAATGCATATATATAAGTGAAGTGCCGCAATAATCTCAAATATGACACATACCATGATAAATTTTAATTCACTACCTTATGGAGCAAGAGTCCTCCGATGCAAGCCCAGGCCTGGTGGTGATGGAACCAAGCATCACCGACGACAACGACGTAAGAAGAAGAGAGAGATGGGTCTCCGTGCCATACCAAGTCAATCCCATTTCAGACGCCCATGTGGGCTCCTCGGATACATGATTTCCTAGTTATCGCTAGATATCGGTGATAACATCTCGCTCCAACTCGTGGACATGTGCTAATCAGAGCATGAGAACTCCTCGCACTTCATGAGAGACTCAGATAATTCGCCACACTTGACAAGAAAGCATCACACCAAAGGTGGGTGGTATTGCCACCCCAAGAAATATAAAATGTGTATGTAAGGCAATCATAAATGCAAATACAAAGTAAAAGACTTACTTGTACTTACCTATTAGCTGCATGCTGGTGTAATCAAACAACCAAAGAAGCTACACTCCAGTAACGCTTCCTCGATAATTCGCTTTGTGCTTCATCATAAACCAAAACAATGACAAATCAAGAACAGTAAAATGTCATGAGTTAGAACATATATCTCATCATCAGGAATCTCAAAGTCTTAACTCATGGAGGCGGGTGGAGGGACAAAATACTGCCAAGACCATCTCTGAGAAAAACACTCAAACCTATCCAAGAAAAGGTCATAAAAAAATACAAGGTTCAGAAACCGACTCACCGGTCATAGACCGGTTACTCAGATATCCTCACGCTTCCTGATCACAAGGAAAACAACAAGGAATTTAGGGGCAGACGACTGCAAAACTATCAAGGGAAAGTTGAAAATGAATGAAGCTAGTATAACCCAACTGACTTTGAAATCTAGGGTTTGCCCGTGAGGAAACTCAATATTAAAAAGGTGGCTTCCCCAACCACACCTTTGCACGGAAAGCATGGCAAAGTAAATAACAAGAAGTTGGGGTGAATAATAGTCACGAGAAACCTTCTTGGGTAAACAATGTCCTTACTGTATTAAAACTGGTACTGCTGGGTGGTTGCGGCAATCATCTTCTATGAAAAGGAACCTAAATGCTCGGCGGGTACTTCCATCAAAAACTCAAGGTAAAACCGGAAGCAAACGGTGAGGAAAGAGGTACTAGGTCATCCTTGGTTTTCTCTCGAAGGTACAAGTAAAACCTCATCTCCCTTGTTGGTTGGCTATTGTTCTAAGTAATCACGGATGTACCGTATGGGCAAATAACCGAGATGACCGGTCATAGATGGGATCTAGGTCATAACCAACTGTATCCCACCCACGCTTCCAACATGTATAAGAACTCATCAATATTGTCAACAAAGTACGCTATCCGTGATTACAATACGTAGGTTTTGTAAGACTTATGTTCACCTCCCTCACAAGCAAAGCATCATCAAAATTGTGGATAGAAGGGTAACTCGACTGCTTTTTCTTGTATATTTCGAGAGCTCGGTTCTCAAAGATGTACATTTCTTCATCCCTCATGGACCATGATTCAACTGCACGTTAAGGGATCTCCACTTCGTCCGAGGTTTCCATTTCCCTTCATCTTTGGACTAAAATTAAAATTTTGCTGGAAAATAACTAACCTCTATCTTCACTTTGGTTGGTCGACAGAGAAACAGTTCTTGCATGACTTCATCGAGGAGTATATGTGCATCATCATCTTATATTCAGTTCTTGCTCCTCACGATGTCTTCATTCTCACCGGTTGAAAACCGGTTCCCTCTTATGATCTTCACAAAGGCCCATGGAGACTATTTACTGGCCGAGTGTTCATGCTACTAGTCTCGGTTAAAGAGAGACTCCTCTTTCGAATTGCCATGCTGCGTGAGCTTCAGTGCGTTTTGGATTCTTTTATTTAGAAGGAGCTCAAATGTCCTTGAAGTCCAATTGTATAGAGGTAAACAAGGTGGCTGGGTTGCCTTCTCGCGGACGTAAGGCGTTTTGTGGATCCGGTAGAGAAATCGGAATCTTAACCCCAAAAGCCCGACAACCTCGTGACCGCTTTTGTTTTGCCTTCAATCTCTTTCAGCAACGATTGCATATCTTCTATTTTCATGGTCCACTTCACAAGGAAAACCTTTTCAAAAAGTTCCATAGAAGCGATGCTGGCAGCTGGAAGGCTATCATACCATCTTCGCCTTCCATGCAGGGAGGCAGAGACGAGTTTCATCACCAAATCTTCACCTTCGCTCGACAGGGAAGTGTTGAAAGAATTCCAAAATCTTCTCTCATGGGAGACTTGGGACATTCTTCATCTATGCCAGCAAAACGAGGAAGGAAAAGTTCATAACGAGGCATTTTCCTCGATATCCTGATTACCCATATCCAAAGGTCCGTGGGTTTCCCGGTCCCATCGGTAAAGCCACAATGTTGGCTTCACATCGTTGGAGTCATGATAGTTTCCTAAAACTACCCGTAAAGAATAGGGGAAAGAAAGTCGCTGCAAGCTTGTAAGAAAAGGTCTCTCGAGGCAATACCAAAGCGCCTTGTCGCTGAGGAAGTTTACCAAGTTGTCTACAATGGCCGCTTGGCAAAATGTTATCACGCCTTTGTAGGTAGGTTTAAGTAGCTTGAAGGCAAGGCTCAAACCGGCGTAACAAGAGCTTCCCACCCAATCGTCACCCGATGGGGGCTCTTTCTATTTAGTGTTGCTAATCCCAAGGGAGACGCCCTAGTAATCTGGGTTCGGGCGAAAGTTGGATCAAGGGTTTAAGGCTCAAAGGTCAAAGTGAGCTTTTCCTTCACGGATTACCGCCAAGAAGATAGTCAAAGAGGAGAAGATATTCCACCGAAGGCACCTCGCTTAAGGACAAGGTAAATGATAACCAAAATATGCCACGCATAGTACTTCAACATTAATGACTATCTTTATATGAGCAATAATAAATGTAATTATTGACCTAAGTCAATGATTGCAAATAAGGACAACAAAAGGCTTATATACTTCTTCAATAAATACAAAATGATAATTGCATTCAATATATAAAATCAAAACCTTGTATTATAACAACGCAATAAATGTCATAAATCTAATAATATTGTTGTTAAGGCCACTATATACAATTCTATGGTGATCGCCAAGTTTGTCTATATTAGTTTTAGACAAATTTATATGGACGCTTTAAGCAATAAGCTAATGAAGTTGCTCAACACTCAAATGTCTATTAAAGGATGACAAAGCCACAACGCTTTACACTAAAAAAGGGTTAAAAAGAGGCTTGACGTCATCAACTATTTAGACATAAATATTGTTGTTGCATCACTACACTAGTTGCACGCCACTCTAGTTCCTAGGTTAGTTCTTTAGTCAAAGAGGTGAACGTTTTGCTAAATTGACTAATGAAATTGCTCAATACCTCTGTGGCTATCAATGGATGACCTGGCCACAAGTTTTAGACCAAACAAGAGTTCAAATAGGTGCATCGCCAATGCCAAATTAGGTTAGTAGAATCGCTAGGGTTAATTAGGGTTTAAATTCACAGTTTGAAAGATTGTTTTGACTTGGAAAACTCAATGTTACAATTTTAGGATCAGTGCTCCTTGGGTTAATGGAGTCAAAGAGAGGCTAAAGGCTTGGAGAAAGATTTAAAACCTAAGGACGGAGAGAGTTAGGGTTTAATGGTGTTGCAAAGGCGTGGCTCCACCAAATCAAAAACCCTAAGGGGAGGAGGCTCATTCCTAGCTAAAGCTAGGCCTCATGCCTCCTCCTCTTTCCTTAAGACTCTTTGGTAAAATGGCTAGCTATAAAACATAAATCTATGGCTGAAAAGTGTTGTTTGGGGCCAAGGCTTTTCAAACCCTAAGAGTCAAACCTAGGTGTAAAATCACTCTGTGGGCCTAGGACGCCTTATTTCTTTCCAATTTATGTTTCAAGTTAACTCAAGAAAAGAGGGAACTAGTGTAGCAAATGGCTAGGGCTATGGGTTCTTCTTAATCAAAACGGCTAAAACAAGCCCTTTATCATGGGGACATGAAGGACCTACTGTGCTTGCTCCCTAGGTTTTAAATGATTAAGCAAAATAGTAACAATGTAAACATAAAAGTAAGATATTCTACCTACAACCATTCACATCAGTAGTTTTGCATGCAAAATATACTTACAAATCAATGAAGAGCCAAATCAAACCCTAGTTGTAACACCCTCCAATGATAAAACACCATATGCATACCAAAGATAATCCTTTTCCAATAGTAGTGTCTCAACTCCAAGAGCCAATAATCCATGACAAAAGACTAAAAGTATCACTCCAAGAGAGCAAGTTGTGTTCTTCAAAATGAGGCCTCAACGCCCTCAATATATATCATCCAAATGACCTTTTAATTAACAAAATAATATTAAAAAACACCTGGGGAATAAGGTCGACTTAACAATATTTCATTATTTGTCACATTAAATGCTAAAATGTCAAAAATGAGCTTTCAAAAGGGAGGACGCCGTGCCCCCTCTCGAGGGGAGATCGCTAATCTTTTTGGCAAGATCGCGATCCGTTGGCAAACATTGGTCTCCCCTTTGGGGCTCCCCGCAACCTCGCTAGCATGTGCCAAAATCGCTTCCAAAGATTAATCGGCTTTCATCCGGCCTCCAGATAATTCACTCGGCCCGGTGGCCCCGGCCCATCAAAGCCCTCATTCATCTCGCTAGGGTGATCCCCCTAGGTCAATCTCTCTCACGCAAAGTATCTCGGCAGGGCCCTTCTCGGCTCTCTTCGCGGCAAGGCTCATTGCGACGCTTGTCCTTCCGCATCTCAAAGCATAACCATCCGATGGGCTCTTCAGCCTCCTGGAGGTCCCTGATTATCTCCCCATGTGTACCGGCCCTCCGGTACCTGTCCGCCGGCATGGTACCAGAGGATCGGTACACAAGGGGAGATGACCAATTCGGACCTCCATGGGCTCATCACTCCTAGAGATCATAGCAATGTAAATCATATTTCATTATTAAAGTTATCAATATATGCATGAAACCCCTAACATACGTCTAAGAGCCCAAAGATATTACATACGGCATCTACTATACAAAGCTAAGGAAACCGACAGACAACCTATTGGGCTAATACAATTCTACAAGAGATGGAAAGTTTCCTCGAAGATCATCTGCCATGTTTAATGAGGTGATATGGTTTTAGGGATGTCCAATCATAGTAAGACCAAGGCAAGTGTTGTCTATGGGTGCCTTTTGTAGGAGTACATGACGGTAACTGGCCATGGATGCATTTGTTCCAAGCCCTTTATTGCCTTCTATTTTTATTTCTTTCTTTCTTTTTTACTGTTGTCCGGACTGAGGACACCGCCTGGCTTGCGGTCACGTGAGTCGACACAGCATCTAATCGGGTAGTATCTTTAAATGATAAGTATCGGGCTCGCGATGAGACCCCTTTCCTTTGGCCATTATGCAACCGGCTGGTCAATCACTCGCCCAGGACTGGGGATAGTGGCAATGTCATAATCGCTAAATACCTATGAACATAATGGTCGGCTTTCACAGATGACCTCCCATCCTCTTGGTTAGTTAGGTCTTGTTTTTATTATTATTCTTCTTTAGGGTCCTCTTTATTTTTATCGAGAGGCTTTTATTGCCTTCTGGATCCCCCGGGCGCATCTCTAGGTTTTATTTCCTATTGCTTTTATCTTTTACTAACTGCTTTTACTCCCCTCAAATTTCTTTTAGCCCTTCTTCCACAAGACAAGATGTAACCCTCAAAGGTCATCCTAATGGCCAAACTAGGGAATGGGATGGATGAGCTATAAGATGCAAATATGATAAGTGATGGATGGACGATGGCTCAAGTAAAATCCCCTTCTGCGAACAACCAAACCCATGAATATCGTACTGTTAAGGCTACTCCCGATCAACTCCCAACAATGGTCAAGTGGGATTAGTGTAAGATCCAAGCAGCTCATCGTAAAATGAAAGGAACCCAATGCATATATAAGAAGTTAAGAAAATAATCAAATATGACACATACTACCCATGATACTCCACCACCAATTTCATGGAGCAAGAGTCCTTCCTCGGCGTGCCTCCGCCTGGTGATGGAAACCGCCATCACCGATACAAGCAAGACAAACTGACCGCTAAAGCCACAGATGGCCCTCCATGGCTATGCTCAAGTCAATCATGTTCTTGTTACTCCATGTCTTGGACTTGTGGGTCTCGATACATGATCTCCTAGTTATCCCTAGATATCGGGGATAACAGGGATCAAAGACAAAATGCAAAAAGCATGGTTGTTGAGGTTATCAGGTATCTCTTGTTAAATCGTCGTGCTGCTTTGGAGGAACTATTGGTCTCCAAACCAAACCAGGGACAACCACTGGATGTCTTACATGGAGGCTTTGATAAGTTGTTAGGAAATAATCAAACAGAATTCTATCAGTGGCTTGATTCTTCTAAACAAAGTATTTGTAAGGTGTTGGAACAATGTGTTGTCATTATGTGGATGCAATATATAGCAGGAGCGGTAAAATTTCCTGCGGTGTGAACAAAAGGCATAGAGGCTCGTCGGAAGAGAGAAATGATGCGGAGAACCCATGAAAATACAAAAATAGATTCCAGACACTGGGAACAAATGACTGCGGGCAGGTGTGCCTTGGAGTTGGTGCGTGAAGCAATGTCTACAGAACTGAGAGTTGTGCGGCAGGACAAATATGGATGGATCCTTTATGCTGAAAGTGAATGGCAGAGTCATATTCAACAGCTTGTACATGAGCGTTGAATATGGCCAACGAAGAAGTCTTTTGTCAGTCAAGAACCTGAGTGGCAGCTTTGCCCTACTGAAGGACCCTATCGTATGCGTAATAAGCTTGAACGGTTGAAGGTAAAAGTAGACACAATTATGAATGCGCTTCAAAACTTGAAGAAGACAGGATATTTCCAACTGAAAAGACTGTATTTGGCATGGATATGAGTGATCCTGATTATGATTCATTTTTCCTTCTCTTGTCTGTTGGTGGTGCCAATCAAAAACAGTTAAGTTATACTGGTAGAGAGGATGAGGAATACTTTTATGATGAAGCAGAGGAGTTCAAAGACGAGAATTCAATTTCTGCTCCAGTTGGGTGGAGTGATGATCAGCACAGCAGTATTAATGATGCAAGCTTACATTCTGCTCTTGATATTTAGATCCATCTTTCCAAGACAAGAAATCAAGGCAAAAGATCAACAAACAGGTCCATATTAAAGGGAAAATGGCAGAGCATTCAGAAATTAAATAAAGGGATGATTTTTGAATCCTAGTGAATCAATTCCAAATTTTTACTACAAATTTCCAACTAGCAAATCAAATATGATAAGTGGCATTTGACAGATGGCAGAGAATTAGTCATCAGAGGCAGTTTCAAATTTCAGGAAAATAGTGATTATGTGGCAAACACATCCCCAGATTTCCAGGCATTAGAGTATCAACATCAGATATCTCTTCCAGATTTTGAGCATTCGAGATGAGGATAAGGTGGCAAAATATCTCAAATTTCAAGCATCTCCAACTTAACAAATTGCAAATCTTCGGGCATTTGAAGGTACAGGTGGCAGCTTGACTCCAGATCCAATTTTTTCAGAGATTCAATCAGTGATTGTAGATAACTCCAAATTCAAGTGGAAAACACCTGGCAGCAGAGGATCGATATAAGATTATGGTAGCCTTTGCCAAGCAATTTTCAATCATACGAGTTATTTCCTGTAGTAGTTTCATTGTTATCTTTGTTGATGATTGCAGCTACGTGAGACATTCTCCAGGACACAAACCTAAGAGAGAGCCCCTGAGAGGGGTGTGTGGTTCCTATCTGAGACAGAGCTGGAACGTAGAGATGGCCTCCTCCTTACAGAGAGTTGAGAAGAACTCCAGATGATTCTCCTGTGTAACGCAGTGAGAAAGGAGAT
>SNQJ01S0148880.1:0-17770 GCA_010110895.2 Picea sitchensis
TGACTTTGGCATCACCTTACATCTTACTAATAGACACAATAAAATTATATCTATACATTTATGGCATATAGAGGACTTTTAGTCCATAAACAATTTAACCCTCACCCCTATGTATGGTCCCTTACTTGAATATGAAACAATTTACTTTTATAAAAGGAGAAACTCAAGGGTTAAGGGTCGCAGCTTGTAAGCATTTAAAGGTACTTAACTTTCAGTAGTCCAACTGAAGGGCTAACGAACTAAATCATCTTAACTGAACAATGAGTGAGTCATGATAGTGCATTAAATCAGTCACACATAATAACCCTCTGTCCAGTCTATTAATGGAGGCCCTATGAGTTCGCATTCCAAGTCCACCACTCACCCTGTATCCAATAAACTTATGCCACCTCTTCTATGTCACATGGTTGAATAGCTCCTTCGTACTCCTACTATAAGTCTGTCTAGTAATGATTATTGATCCATTGGGGTTCTCCCGCCTAGAGTTTAGTGTTTTGTTTCTTCCTTACGCATTTCTCCTCCACGATGGTAGTCAACACTCTGGAGGTTTTCCCCTGGTGATATATGTAGGTGCTACCCATATTCATGGTAAGTTACGATACTCTCATTGTTGTTTGATGATGAGTATGAAAAGTAGAGAGGGATTTTGGTCATTCCAATATTTGTTATTTCTTACGGATTCATTGTAAACAATGTCTTTCCTTCAAAGATTTGGCTCTGTGGAAAGTCTCCTTTTAGTATACTAGACTACTCCTTATGATTTGGGGTTTTTAAACTCGTAGTTATGAGAGAGAAGATTATTATTATTGTCCGAGGTTTGGAATTCCCCTTGGAATTTCCTCTACTACCCCAAGCGTAAACGTCCGGGTATAGGTACCGATTCTATAATTTAAAGCACGATACCCCGACTGTAAATTCTTTGGAATGCTTCTTGTGTATTACTTGTTTGGAGTCTCTTACTTCTTAAGTTGTCTACGTTTTATTTCCATTTGAGTATATCTTAGACATTCGTATATCATGTAGTGTTGCACGTTAAGTTCTTGTCTAGAGTACTAATAAAAAATTTATAGCCCTTAAGACGCTTTCGTAAGTCCCTAACAGGTTCTAGAGTGTCATTGTGTATTTGATTCTCTTTTGGGTCAAAGTTATAAAAAGTTACAGTAATCATGGAGACATCGATGGTTGTTTCATATTAAGGTCTATGAAGTTGAAGCGTTCTTATAGATATTTCTTGGTTGAAGCATTAATTTTCTTTAGTATTGAAACTATCATTCTTATTCTTTAAAGGATTGGGAACTGAGATCTAATGATGGGGCTCTGTGTTTATGAGGGTACCCATCATAACTCACTGAACCATCCTCCCCTCGACCTCGGACGTTTATACGACCGAATGCGACAGAGGAAGAGACTCCTATTTCTCCCACCATGAGTTGAGTACATAATTTCATTAAAATCTTCCTATCATTCATTATTCTATTAAAGGTTCTGTCCATTCTACTTCTATTATACAATACTAATGTGACTTGAAAAATTCCTTGCAGGGACTTCGACTGTCCATAGATTTGAGTGCAGACTCCTGGTCAAAATCTTAAAAGTTATTCGATTTTTAATTCGTTACGCTTAAAGAGTACCCTAGGTGTTTTTCTTCTTTTTTTCTGATATAATTTTAAGCCAGAAGGGTGAGCGTCATGAAGATAAGAGTCTATTCAAGGGATAACTTGGCCCTGTAACTATGTATTTTAAGTTTCAGTGGCCATAAGAGATTATTACCTTATTAATGTATATCTAGATGAATTCGTATGCGGTTAAATTTTATATGTTGAGTATTCGATTTTAGGGAAATACGGAGAGTGACCTCTATCGAGCAATTTCATCTCTTAATGAACAATTCTAGAAAAGGATATCAACATAATTCTAACAATATTTATTCTGTATTGATTTTTCTTCTTGGATCTTATTAATCGATTTTCTAGTTTTAATCCTGTAACCTTTACTCTTTCACACTATCTTCCGATTTGTATTTTATTGTCTATTGTATTTATATTCTGAATAATAATCATGCAATGTAAGGAAAGGAACTTATGTTTTCTTTTAGGGGATTTATATATGGACAAAAATAGACCCCTCCAAAAGGAGAAAACCTGAATATCATACCTTTGTATAGATCTGAACATATATATCGATATTCTATGTATGGATATGTTACTCTATATGAATGTTCAATACTGTATGCTTATATTGATATTCCAAACTTGTCTCAGCCTGCTTCGATAAATGGTGAGGAATATGACTCTGTATAATTATTCATATTAGGTTATGATGTATAGATAACCTATGTTCTATACTTATATATATAAACATAATTTTATACAGTCCGAACTAGATCCGAAAGGAATTTCGTTTTAAACACAGTAAGTCTATACAGACTGATTTCTTCACTGATTATATATCCAAGTATTAAAACTGTAGCAACAATATTTGCGGTATAACCGCATACTTCCATAATTGACTTTATGTAGTAAGTACGATGAGAATATTCCAAAATTCTTCAATGGTATAGTGAGGAT
Organism: Picea sitchensis; assembly: GCA_010110895.2. Classification (NCBI taxonomy): domain Eukaryota; kingdom Viridiplantae; phylum Streptophyta; class Pinopsida; order Pinales; family Pinaceae; genus Picea; species Picea sitchensis. The sequence goes on from SNQJ01S0148880.1 coordinate 2,568, forward strand.
GTTATATAATCTATGGTAGTGCTCTGTCAGAGGAAAAATGTATAGGTATATTCAATTATTTCCATATAGTTCCTTCTATTATGTAACACCCTTATTATCATAGTTGATTTCTAGTTGGAATAATTGTTTGTGTGTATACTATGTCAACATATTTCTGTATAATTGATTTTTTGTTACAGTCATTTAATTTTTCGTTTAATCAATAAATCCTATGCAAAGTACCAACTGCAATTTAGTTACACGAGAAACATTTCTAGAATTTTGTCATATGTTATAAATTTTATACAAATGACGAGACTTCATTCCTGAAAATATTTCAAATTAGCATAACCAGATGCATTACATCGGATATATATATAATCATTCAAAAAGAGAGAGGAATGATTAACATATCTGAACCAGTTCATAGAGAAGGTAAATGGAACAACCACATTTCTCCCAGCCATAGAATAGGCAGCCAAAATTACTTGCCTGATTCACCCCCTAGCCTAACCATGAATCCATGAGGGCGAACTTGGAAGACTCCTCCTCAACAATGTCCACAATTCCAGTAGTTATCTCCTTGCCTCACACTTACTTAGCAGTTCTCATAACAGCAAGGAAAAATCCATAGTCTCTTTTCTCAGCATACTTGGCAGCGTCCTCCCTCCTCACATATGTTATTTATCATTTGCCCAGGTCTTTTCCCTCCCTTGGAAATTTTCGTAGCTTTCTAAATCCCTAATTTTCAGGGGTTGCCAATGGAGAAATCACTGATTTTCCACTTGTAATAATCATCTTAAAGGTAGTTCCAACATGTTCCCCACTCATGGAGTCATGGTCAGCTAAATTTAAAATGGGTGTTCCATTTGTCCTCCTACAATCAATATAAAATAATTTGTTTTCATACAAGTGCCATAGTCAAATAGTTAGTTGGGTCAAATCAAGTCTCTACCCAACAGTCAAAATAAATAATTACAATTACCAAATTCGAAATTCATAATTGCCATAAATGGCAAAAAAATTCCAAATTCGAATGTACTAAAAATAGAATAAATTTCCAGCAATTTTGAATATCAAAAATATTTTTTTTGGGGGGATTTCACATCCTTTCCCCCTTCTGTAAAACACTGTCCTCAGTGTTCGTTCCTTTCATGGAACAAGATTGGATGAGATTTTCGCAAATCTCCCTCCAACTCCCAAGTGGCCTCCTCAAGACTAAAGTGTTTCCATTGCAACTTTACCTGAGCGACGACTCTATTCCGAAGTGTTATTTCTCTCTGGTCCAGAATGTACAGGGGTTCCACCTGGAACTCACCTTCGGGTTCCACCGGAACCAAGTTCCAATCAATCATATGAGTAGGGTCGTGAATATACTTTTTCAACAAAGAGACATCAAATACATTATGAATTCTTAGATTAGTTGGAAGTGCAAGTTGATATGCTACGGGTCCAATTCGAGCTAGTATCTCGAAGGGCCCACAAAACCTGGGTGCCAGCTTGGCTCAATTCCCTAACTTCAATGAGCTTTTTCAGGCTTTGACTTTCAAATAAACATGGTCTCCCACTTGAAATTCCAAGTGTCTTCTTTTATGATTTGCATAGCTCTTATGTCTGTCTTTTGCCTCTTTCAAGTTCTGTTGTACCTTTCTTACCATGTTCTACATTTCTTGGAGCATTTCAAGTCCAACCATGATTTTGTCATCTAGGTTATCCCAACTAATTGGAGTTGTACACTTTCTGCCATACAGTATTTCGAAAGGGCTCAACTTAGCTGAAGTTTGGTACCCATTGCTATATGTAAATTCTACCAAGTGTAGTTAGTCTTCCCACTTGTTCGGTTTTGTTCTTACGTACATGTGAAGCATATCCTCTATGATCTGGTTTGTCCTTTCAGTCTGTCCATCCATTGGTGGATGATATCTCGTACTGAAGTTCAAGTTAGTATTTAGTCCTACAAACAATTCCTTCCAAAAAGCGGATGTAAATTTTACGTCTCTATCTGAAATCACCATTTAGGAATACCATGCCATCTAAAAAAAAATTCATGAATAGTCCAGTGATATAGTCTCCCATTTCCATTCTGGTACTGGTAATGGTTGTAATAGGTCAGCTAGATGTTGGTGTTTGGCCTTAACCTGCTGACAATCTTGGCACCTAGCCAAGTACTCTGTTATTTCACCCTTCATATTAGGCCAATAATATAGTTTTCTGAGTGTTGTTATTTTTTTCTAGTAACCTCGATGGCCAGAATATGGTTTCTTATGCACTTCGTATAAAACAACTAATTTTAACTCTGCTAAATCTGGTATGTAAAGTCTATTTTTAAATCATAATAGTCCCTTCTTGTCGATACTTAGATCTGGTTTATCTAAGTTTGCGATACTGTTTTGAAATTCTTCCATCATCCTAGTGTAATTTCCGTCGTTAATACCTGTCATCCTTGTTCTTTGTTCCAGATCACTTTTTTCCCTGCTCATATTTATCTCAAATAACCCATGGACTCTTATTCTTAAAGCATATTCTACTTTATTTTCCTTACCCTTGATATGTCTAACCTCGAAGTTGAATTTGATCATGAAGGCTAGCCACCTTGCTTGTCTTGCATTAAGATCTGGTTGGTTAAACAAATATTTCATCCTGCTATTCGGCGTTAATAGTAGGAATTTTCTACCCATTATATAGTGTTGCCACATTTTTAAGGCACGTATTACTGCTGCCAATTCTAAATCGTGAGTGACATAGTTTTGCTTGTGTTCTTTTAATTTCTGGGACTCGTAACAAATCACGTACCCTTCCTAAGTTAGGACACCACCTAGTCCCTCTTTACTTGCATAAAAAAAAACTGTGAAGTCTTTATCTCGGTCTGCTACCCTTCAAAATGGGCGTCGATGTCAATAATTCTTTCAGCTTGTTAAAGCTTTCTTGACATTTTTGCGACCAGTGAAACTTGGTCCCTTTCTTTTGTAATGATGTGATAGGGTAGGCTATCTTGGAAAACCCTTCAATAAATATGCGATAATATCCGGTGATTCCCATGAATGACTAGATATCTGTGACATCCTTAGGTATTGGCCATTCCATAATGGATTTTATCTTTTCCGAGTCTAAGGAAATGCCTTCTGAGGAAATGAAATTTCCTAAATATTGTATTTATTTTTGATAAAAGTCACATTTGTCGAATTTTGCGTATAGTTTGTGTTTCTTTAATGTTTGCAGAACTATTCTTAAGTGTTCATCAAGTTCCTCCTCCGTTTTTGAATAGACTAGAATATCGTCGATAAATACTACCACGAACTTGTCTAAGTACTAACTAAAAATATTGTTCATCAGGCACATAAACGTGGTTGGTGCATTAGTGAGTCCGAAAGGTATGACTATGAACTCATATTGTCAATATCTTGTCTGAAATTTTTTTTTGTTTATTTCGTCATCTTTTATCCTAACTTGATGATAATCGAATTGTAAATCCAACTTTGAAAAGATCTTGGCCCCACTTACTTGATCGAACAAATCATTGATCCTTGTAAGGGGTATTTGTTCTTAATAGTCATTTTGTTCAGTTGTTTATAATCGATACATAGTATTAGAGTATCATATTTCTTTTTCACAAAGAGGATTGATGCCCCCCAAGGTGAGACACTCGGTCTGATATACTCTTTGTCCAACAATTCCTGTAACTGTATTTTTAATTATGTCAGTTCAGGTAGACTCATTCCGTAAGGTGCTTTTGAGATAGGGGTTGAACTCGGTAGTAGGTCTATGGAGAAGTCTATTTCCCTTCTAGGAGGTAATTTTGGTATCTCATCCACGAACATGTATCTGAATTCAGGTAGGACAACAAAGTCTTCTAACTTTGGCTTATCTTCTTTTTCTAATAGATTCGTCACTTGGATAGCATAAACTTGACATCCCTTTCTAATAAATTTCTTGAGTTGCATCGTTGAAACTTGTCCTACTGATACAGGGTTCGGTATGCCTTAGGATGTTCTAATTATGCATCGTTGAAACTACTTTCCTTTTAGTACGAGTTGCTAATTGTACAAGCCCTGATTTTGCGTGCTTCAGTTTCTTAAATTTCTTTGACTCTACCATATCAGGAGTAATAAAACTTAACATAGCTCGAGGGTCAATTAAAACATAAATTTGAGTGTTATTGATTTTACCTTCTAAACATAAATTTGAGTGTTATTGATTTACCTTCTATTTCTACCATCGAGGACTGGTGGTCATCTTGTCGCACTATATATGGTCAGATTTATCCGATGTAGGCTTCTCACAAATCTCCCACTATCGAGGCTTCCAAATTCGTGAATAGAAGTTATGTTTGCTAAAATTAAACGTGACACTTCCTCCTTAGATGAGGTCACATTTCCAAAACATTAATGGCTCGCCGGAGTTGTTCCTAATGCTGCTCTGGGCTTACTCATTTACCGCTACTCATGATTCCTATGATTGGAGTGAAAATCCTTAATTGGGAAACTTTTTGCTGCATTTTGATAAGGAGTTGGCTGGTGTCCCTTCTTCTGTTGATTCATTCGGTATTGTTTCTTTTCTTTCCAAGACTTGGGAAGTTCAGATCATTGTTTGTACTGGTCATAGCGCATTCATTCTTCCTTTAATAATTCACTCAAGGATTTGGGGTTAAACTCAATTCTGTCCCTATAGGACTGCGGTAAACAACTTAAGAATCACTGGATTTTTACAATTATCCTCACGGATGTATGGTACGAACCTTGGTAGTTCCAGAAATTTATTTATAAGGTCCTCCATCGTCATCTGTCCGAGTCGTCTTCCTTTCATAATAGCTTTCAGAAAAGTATTGTTTCTGAAGATACTTCTTAAAGTCGCACCATTCCAACTATTTATCCTATAGGGACTTGGCCAGTTTCGGGTCCTGCCACCAAATGCTGGCTTTTCCCTTCAGATTGTAGATGGCCATTCTGACCTTCATGTTGTTGGAATAGTTATAGATATGGAAGTATTTTTTGATGTCCAACATCCATGCCTCAACTTCTTCTCCTATCCTAGATTCTCCATCAAAGGTAGCTACATTAATTTTTTTAAATTCTCCTTCAAGGTCGTCTATTTGTTTTATTTTTCTATCTGGTTTAGTTTTGTCTTCAGTTGAAGGTGTTCCTTTAGAAGAACTGTCTCCTTTTTCTGGTTTTGCACCAGAATTTTTGGAGGCCCTTTTTCTCACCTCTTCCTCCTGGTTATCATCTTTTGGACTTTTCCTGGTTACTATACTTAAAACTTCCTACTGATACAATAAGTGTATCCTCCTCCCTTCATTAATATGTGTCATCCTTGTTCTTTGTTCCAGATCAAGTTTTTCCCTGCTCATATTTATCTCAAATAACCCATGGACTCTTCTGCTTAAAGCATCTTCTACTTTATTTTCCTTACCCTTGATATGTCTGACCTCGAAGTTGAATTTGATCATGAAGGCTAGCCACCTTGATTTTCTTGCATTAAGATCTGGTTGGTTAAACAAATATTTCATCCTGCTATTCAGCATCAATAGTAGGAATTTTCTACCCATTATGTATTGTTGCCACATTTTTAAGGCATGTATTACTGCACTGCCAATTCTAAATCATGAGTGACATAGTTTTTCTCGTGTTCTTTTAATTTCTAGGACTCGTAACAAATCACATACCCTTCTTGAGTTAGGACACCACCTAGTCCCTCTTTACTTGCATCAACACAAACTGTGAAGTCTTTATCTAGGTCTGCTACCTTCAAAATGGGCGTCGATGTCAATAATTCTTTCAACTTGTTAAAACTTTCTTGACACTTTTGTGACCAGTGAAACTTGGTCCCTTTCTTTTGTAATGATGTGATAGGGTAGGCTATCTTGGAAAATCCTTCAATAAATCTGCGATAATATCCGGTGATTCCCATGAATGACCAGATATCTGTCACATCCTTAGGTATTGTCCATTCCATAATGGCTTTTACCTTTTTCAAGTCTAAGGAAATGCCTTCTGAGGAAATGAAATGTCCTAAATATTGTATTTATTTTTGATAAAAGTCACATTTGTCGAATTTTGTGTATAGTTTATGTTTCCTTAATGTTTGCAGAACTATTCTTAAGTGTTCATCATGTTCCTCCTCCGTTTTTGAATAGACTAGAATATCATCGACAAATACTACCATGAACTTGTCTAAGTACTAACTAAAAATATTGTTCATTAGGCACATAAACGTGGTTGGTGTGTTAGTGAGTCCGAAAGGTATGACTATGAACTCATAGTGTCGATATCTTGTCTGAAAAGTTGTTTTGTTTATATCCTCATCTTTTATCCTAACTTGATGATAATCAAATTGTAAATCCAACTTTGAAAAGATCTTGGCCCCACCTACTTGATCGAACAAATCATTGATCCTTTTAAGGGGTATTTGTTCTTAATAGTCATTTTGTTCAGTTGTTTATAATCGATACATAGTCTTAGAGTATCGTCTTTCTTTTTCACAAAGAGGACTAGTGGCCCCCAAGGTGAGACACTCGGTCTGATATACTCTTTGTCCAACAATTCCTGTAAGTGTATTTTTAATTATGTCAGTTCAGTTAGACTCATTCGGTAAGGTGCTTTTGAGATAGGGGTTGAACTGGGTAGTAGGTCTATGGAGAAGTCTATTTCCCTTCTAGGAGGTAATTATGGTATCTCATCCACGAACATGTATCTGAATTCACGTAGGACAACAAAGTCTTCTAACTTTGGCTTATCTTATTTTTCTAATAGATTCGTCACTTGGATGGCATAAACTTGACATCCCTTTCTAATAAATTTCTTGAGTTGCATCATTGAAACTTGTCTGACTGATACAGGTTTCAATATGCCTTGGGATGTTCTAATTATGCATCGTTGAAACTACTTTCCTTTTAGTACCAGTTGCTAATTGTACAAGCCCTGATTTTGCGTGCTTCAGTTTCTTAAATTTCTTTGACTCTACCATATCAGGAGTAATAAAACTTCACATAGCGCGAGGGTCAATTAAAACATAAATTTGAGTGTTATTGATTTTACCTTCTATTTCTACCATCAAGGACTGGTGGTCATCTTGTCGACCATATATGGCTGCATTTATCCGATGTAGGCTTCTTCCCACATCTCCCACTGTCGAGGCTTCCTGCAAATTGTGAATAGAAGTTATGTTTGCTGAAATTAAACGTGGACCTTGTGCATTCAGATGATTGGAGTGAAAATTCTTCCTTGGAAAACTTTTTGCTGCATTCTGATATGGAGTTGGTTTGTATCCCTTCTTCCGCTGGTTCATTCGATCTTGCTTCTTATCCTTCCAGGCCTTTGGAAACTCTACCTATTGTTTACACTGGTCATAACACATTTGTGCTTTCCTGAATACCTCACTCAAGGATTTGGGGTTGTCAAACTCAATTCTGTCCCTATAGGATTGTGGTAAACAGCTTAAGAATCACTGGATTTTTAAATTATCCTCCCGGATGTATGGTACGAACCTTAGTATTTCGAGAAATTTATTTATAAGGTCCTCCATCATCATCTGTCCGAGTCGTCTTCCTTTCATAATAGCTTTCAGAAAAGTATTGTTTCTAAAGATACTTCTTAAAGCCGGACCATTCCAACTGTTTCTCCTTTAGGGACTTGGCCAGTTTCAGGTCCCGCCACCAAATGCTGGCTTTTCCCTTTAGATTGTAGATGGCCATTCTAACCTACATGTTGTTGGAATAGTTACAGATCTGGAAGTATTTTTTGATGTTCAACAACCATGGCTCAACTTCTTCTCCTGTCCTAGATTCTCCATCAAAGGTAGCTAGTTTAATTTTTTTAAATTCTCCTTCAAGGTCGTCTATTTGTTTTATTTTTCTATCTGGTTTAGTTTTGTCTTCAGCTGAAGGTGTTCCTTTAGACGAACTGTCTTCCTTTTCTGTTTCTTGCCCAGAGTTCTTGTAGGCCCTTTTGCTGACCTGTGCACCATGGTTATCGTATTTTGGGATTTTCTTGGTCACTATACTTCCCAGCAGGACTACATTTATCTCTTGTTGTTCCTGTTGTGATTTCTTCAATTTTTCATTATCGGCTTTGAAAATCTGTAGTTACACAATAAGATTCTTCATTCTTTTCAACACCTTCGTGGGTGAGATTCCATCATTGTTCTGTCTTGGATCTCTAGGAGGTCCTTGCTGCAGATTCCTTCCATCTCGATTTCCTCACCCTCCTCAGTTGCCATAGTTAACACAAAACAGAAATGGCTTTCTGTTGGTAATCATAAGATTTATTAGTTTTACATAAATCGAAATATATACTAAGCAACTAATGTGGCCCTGTTCAGGACCAGTGTTGTAACGTTTTTCTCCGATACCATATGTAATGTACCCCAATTTACCCAAAATAAATAAAATAAATTATTAGTATGTTTGGGAAACATTAGTTCTCCTAGCCTTCAAACAATGAAGTTATTAATGACAATTGAACTACTATGAACCTCCTTCTCCTATTTAATAACTGACTTTGGCATCTCCTTCCATCTTACTAATAGACACAATACAATTATATCTATACATTTATGGCATATAGAGGACTTTTAGTCCTATAAACAATTTAACCCTCACCCCAATGTATGGTCCTTACTTGAATACAAAACAATTTACTTTTATAAAAGCAGAAACTCAAGGGTTAAGGGTCGCACCTTGTAAGCATTTAAAGGTACTTAACTTTCGACTCACTCTAATCCTAACTAACCCTCCCCATAGTCCAAATGGAGGGCTAACGAACTAAATCATCTTAACTTAACAATGAGCAAGTCATGATAGTGCATTAACTCGACAAGAAGTCTGAGGGTTTTTATGTCACTCGGAGTTAATAACCCTCTGTCTAGTCTATTAATGGAGGCCCTGCGAGTTCACATTCTGAGGCCACCACTCACCCTATATCCAATACACTTATGCATCCTCTACTATGTCATATGGTTGGATAGCTCCTTCGTACTCCTACTATCAGTTTGTGTAGTAATGGTTATTACTCCATTGGGGTTCTCTCGCCTAGAGTTTAGTATTTTGTTTCTTCCTTACGCATTTCTCCTCTGCGATGGTTGTCAGCACTCTGGAGGTTTTCCCCTCATGAGATATGTAGGTGCTACCCATCTTCATGGTAAGTTACGATACTCTCGTCCTTGTTTTATGATGAGTAAGAAAAGTCGAGAGGGATTTTGGTCATTCTAGTATTTGTTATTTCTTACGTATTATTTGTAAACAATGTCTTTCCTTCAAAGATTTGGCTCTATGGAAAGTATCCTTTCAGTATAATGGACTACTCCATATGCTTTGGGTTTTTTAAATGCATAGTTATGAGAGAGAGAGGATTATTGTCTGGATTTTGGACTTCCCCTCAGAATTTCCTCTTATACCCCAAGCGTAAACATCTGGGTATAGGTACTAATTCTATAATTTAAAGCAGGATACCCTGACTGTAAATTCTTTAGAATGCTTCTTGTGTATTACCTCTTCAGAGCGTCTTACTTCTTAGGTTTCCTGCATTTTATTTCCATTCAGGTATAGCTTAGATGTTTGTATCTCATGTAGTGTCACACGTTAAGTTCCTATCTGGAGTACTAATCAAAACTTTATAGCCCTTAAGATGCTTTCGTAAGTCCCTAAAAGGTTCTAGAGTTTCATTGTGTACTTGATTTTATTTTGGGTCAAAGTTATAGAAAGTTACAGTACTCATGGAGACATTCGTGCTTGTTTCGTATGAAGGTCTATGAAGTCAAAGTGTTCTTATAGATATTTATTGGGTGAAGCATTAACATTCTTTAATATTGAAACTATCATTCTTATTCTTTAAAGGATTCGGAGCCAAGATCTAATGTTGCGGCTCTGTGTTTATGAGGGTACCCATCAAAATTCCCTGAACCATCCTCCCCTCGACCTAGAAAGTTTATACGACCAGATGCGACAAAGGATAAGACTCCTAGTTATCCCACCATGAGTTGAGTACCACATTTCATTAAACTCTTCCTATCATTCATTATTTTGTTAAAGGTTCTGTCCATTCTTCTTTTATTATACAATACTAATGTAAATTGAAAAAGTCCTTGCAGGGACTTCGACCATACATAGATTTGGGATCAAACTCCTGGTCAAAATCTCAAAAGGTATTCGGGTTTTAATTCGTTACGCTGAAAGAGTAACCTATGTGTTTTTCTTCCTTTTTCTGATGTAATTTTAAGCCAAAAGGGTGAGCATCATGAAAAGAAGATTCTATTCAATGGTGTGACATCCCCCAAAAATAAATATTTTTATTTTTATGTGCTGGAAATTTATTTTTGTTTTTGGCAAATTCGAATCTCGAAATTTTTTCCCATTTATGGCAATTCCGAATTTCGAATTTAATTATTGTGACTATTGGGCAGATAGTTGTTTGGACCCAACTAACTATTTGACTATGACACTTGTATCACAACAGAATAATTATATTAACATCATGAGGACAAATGGAATATCCATGTTAAAATCAGCCGACCATGACTTCGTGAGTGGGGAACAAGTTGGAACTGCCTCTGGATTGATGATTACAAGTGGCAAATCAGAGAATTTGCCACTGGAAACCCGTGCAAATGAGGGATTAAGAAAAGCTGTGAAAATCCCCAAAGGAGGGAAATGACCTAGGCAAAAATGGATAAATAGCATATGCGAGGAGGCAGGATGCTGCCAAGTATTGGGAAAGGATTTTTGAACTCTCTTGTTGTTATGAGAACTGCGGATTGAGTGTGAGGCAAGAGGAGTTTTGTTGAAACCAAATTGTCTTGCTATTATTAGCATTATTGAGTAAGTGTGAAGCAAGAGGATAACTATTGGAATCGAAGGACATAGATGAGCAGCAATTTCCAACTTCGCTCTCATGGATTCATGGTCAGGCTAGGGGGTGAATCGAGAAAGTGATTTTTGCTGCCCTGTTATATGGTTGGGAGGAACGTGGTTGTTCACTTTATCTTCCCATGGATTGGATTCAGATATGTTAATTTTCCCCTCTCTATTATGAATGGCTATGTCTTTTGATGTTATGCATCGATTGAATCTACACTGGAATAAGTTACCTTCTCTGTCTATATGACCTTTTTGCATCTGGTGTATTGTATCTGATTAAATCGGATGTGTAACGTGTTTCTCCCAACTTTCTGTTCGAATGTTTTATCGGATACAATGTATCTAACAATATTCTCTAACAATATGCAATCTATATATTAGATGTGTTTAGAATGATAAAATTCAAGAGTTAAATAATTTTGGAAACCCCCTTTTTTTTTTTTCAGGGTGTTAAAACAATCTTGAGAATAGACACCTTTCAGAGGTCTTTGCTTTCCTTGCTTCTTTTCAGAATGGGGTACCCTCTCCTTAGTCAAGGTCAATGATTAATTTAGAGATTTTCCCTTAGAGAAAACCTTTATCCTTTTGTATCCTTCTGAGCAGGAAAAACTCTTAAGTTTATATGCTTTCAGAATTCAGGAATTGTCGTATACTGTGGTTTGACATTTGAAACCCCGAAACACCAAATCTTGAAGTGTTGGTCCCACACCCTTTCACCTTTTGGAAATTCAAGAATTTTCGTATATTTTGGTTTGGTATTTGAAACCCCGAAATCCCGAAACCTGAAATCCCGAAGTGGTGGTCCCACATCCTTTCACTTTTCGGAATTTGGGAGTTGTTGTGTATTGTGGTTTGGTATTTGAAACCCCAAAATCCCGAAATCCCGAAACCCAAAATACTGAAGTGGTGGTCCCACATCCTTTCACCTTTCGAAATTCAAGAGTTTTTTTGTATGGTGGTTTGGTATTGAAACCCTGAAATCCCGAAACCCGAAATCCTGAAGTGCAGGACCGACCTTCCCTTTTTTCGCATTTCAGAGGTTTGTATGTGTGGTTGTTTGGGCACTTGCACTCCCAAAATCCTAGACTCCAAATTCCTAAAGTACTTATAACCTTTCGGGAGTTGCAGTCTCTTGATGATTGACTTTTGTGCTCACGAAAATTTGAACCCCGAAACCCGATATTGGATGGGCCTCTTACCTTTTTCGTAACTTTGCGATTCAACGTTTTGATGTCGTGTAATGCTTTGCATCGGGATTTATTAAAACCCGAAACGTGAATTTGTAGGGCCCACACCCTAATCGTTTTCCGCATTTCGGAAATTTTTTTATGCCGTTGTTGTTGACGCACTTGAACCCATGAAGTTCCGAAAGCCCGAAACCCCGAAGCGCTAATCCAACCTTCCCTTTGTTTCGTATTTCATAGATTTTTACCTGTCGATGTTTGACCTATGTATTCGCGAAATCCCGAAGTGCTCGTCACTTTTATTGATTTTGGGAGTTGTCGTGTGTTGATCTTAGTTGTTGAATTCGCGAAATTTCGAACTCCGAAATCCCAAAAATGCAGGACACGTTTCGCAATTTCGGGATTTTTTCTGCGTTGACGTTGGTTGTTGTAATTGCAAAATTCTAAACTTTGAAACCCCGACATGATGGTCACATTTTTTCGATTTTGAGAGTCGATGTGTATCAATTGGAGAATTTTGTGTTCCAATTAGAGATATAGAAGTAACAGACCTGTTTGCAAGACGCTCGTATAGTTAAACCTTTGCTGGTATTATAGACATCATAAAATAAGAAATATTGGTAATTGTTACAAGACTTTGAATAAACATTGAAGGGAGGAGGATACACTTATTTTATCAGTAGGAAGTTTTAAGTATAGTAACCAAAAAAAGTCCAAAATATGATAACCAGGAGGAAGAGGTGAGCAAAAGGGCCTGCAAAAATTCTAGTGCAAAACCAGAAAAAGGAGACATTTTGTCTGAAGGGACACCTTAAGCTGAAGATAAAACCATACCAGACAAAAAAAGAAAACAAACAGACCACCTTGAAGGAGAATTTAAAAATATTAAACCAACTACTTTTGATGGAGAATCCAGGACAGGAGAAGAAGTCGAGGCATGGTTGTTGGAAATCAAAAATACTTCCAAATCTACAACTATTATAGCAACATGAAGGTCAGAATGGCCATCTACAATCTGAAAGGGAAGGCCAACATTTGGTGGCAGGACCTAAAATTGGCCAAGGGACTAAAGGAGAAACAATTGGAATGGTCTGACTTCAGGAATTACTTTAAGAAACAATACCTTTCTAAGAGCTATTACAAAAGGAAGACGAAAGAATTTAATGAATTATGACTTGGACAAATAGCGATGGATGACCTTATAAATAAATTTCTGGAACTACTAAGGCTTGTACCATACATCCAGGAGGATAAGGTAAAAATCCAACGATTCTTAAGCTATTTACCACAGTCCTACAGGGACAGAATTGAGTTTGAAAACCCCAAATCCTTGAGTGAGTCATTCAGGAAGGAACAAATGTGCTATGACCAGTATAAACAGTGAGTAGAGTTTCCCAAGACTTTGAAGGATAAGAGACAAGATGGAAGACACTAGTGGAAAAAAGGATACCAACCAACTCCTTATCAAAATGCAACAAATTTTTTTCCAAGGAAGGATTTTCACTCCAATCACCCGAATAAGCAAGGTAGTGGTAAACCTTTGAACCTTGGAATGAAAAGGCTTGGGGACAACCCACGCGAGCCTTTAAAGTGTTGTGAGTGTGGAGAGCCTCATCTAAGGAGGAACTGTCCATGTTTAATTCTTGTAAATAGAACTGTTGTCCACAATTTGCAAGAAGCCTTGACAGTAGGTGACATGGGTAGAAGTCCGCATCGGATAAATGCAGCCATAGATGGTCAACAAGCTGACCATCAGTCCTCGGTGGTAGAAGTCGAAGGTAAAATCCATGACACTCAAATTTATGTTTTAATTGACCCTCGAGCTACATTAAGTTATATTACTCCCGATGTAGTAGAGTCTAATAAACTTAAGAAACAAAAGCATGAAAAATCTTGGCTTGTACAACTAGAAACATGTACTAAAAGAAAATTAGTTAACTTTATTTATGATCTTGAGTTCAGCTTAGATGGTCAAAATATAAGGACTAATCTTAACATCCTACCAATAGGATCTTGTGACATGATTATTGGGATGGATTGGTTGGAACAACACAAAGCAGTACTAGATTGTTATACAAAGGTACTTAGCTATAAAGATAATCTTGGCACTGCTAGAACATCCCAAGGCATACCAAAACATGTATCAGTTAGACAAGTTTTAGCGATGCAACTCAAGAAATGTATTAGGAAAGGATCTCAAGTTTACGCCATCCAAGTGACGAATCTATTAAAGAAAGAAGATAAGCCCAAGTTAGAAGACTTTGTTGTCCTACGTGAATTCAGAGACATGTTTGTTGATGAGATACCAAAATTGCCTCCTAGGAGAGAGATAGATTTCTCAATAGAATTACTACCTGGATCAACCCCTATTTCAAAGGCACCCTACCGAATGAGTCTACCTGAACTAACATAATTAAAAATACAATTACAGGAATTGTTGGATAAAGAATATATCAGAACAAGTGTCTCACCCTGGGGTGCACTAGTCCTCTTTGTGAAAAAGAAAGATGGTACTCTAAGATTGTGTATCGATTATAGACAACTGACCAAAGTGACCATTAAGAACAAATACCCCTTACCTAGGATAAATGATCTGTTCGATCAAGTTTGTGGGGCCAACATCTTCTCAAAATTGGATTTATGATCTAGATATCATCAAGTCAGGATAAAATACCCGGACATAAACAAAACATCTTTTCGAACAAGATACGGACTCTACAAGTTTGTAGTCATACCTTTTGGACTCACTAATGCACCAACCACATTTATGTGCTTAATGAATAGCATTTTTAACCAGTACATAGACAAGTTCGTAGTAGTATTTATCGATGATATTTTGGTTTATTCTAAAAAAAAGGAGGAACATGATGAACACTTATGAATAGTCCTGCAAACACTAAGAAAACACAAACTGTATGCAAAATTCGACAAATGTGATTTCTATCAAAAAGAAATACAATATTTAGGACATGTCATTTCCTCGGAAGGTATTTCCGTACACCCAAAAAAGATAAAATCCATTATGGAATGGCCAGTGCCTAAAGATGTGGTATATATCCGATCATTCATGGGAATCACTGGATATTATCGCTGATTTATAGAAGGGTTCTCCAAGATAGCCTACCCTATCACGTCACTACAAAAGAAAGGGACCAAGTTTAATTGGTCGCAAAAGTGTCAAGACAGTTTTA
>SNQJ01S0148881.1:0-23501 GCA_010110895.2 Picea sitchensis
CATCAAAAGAAGTTTCTCCTAGAGGATATGTTAGTTGTATCTGGTAATAAGCATTTATCTCAATATGCTACCAAGTATAATACTTTTCAAAGACTGCTACCTCAACTATAATGCTTACTTGTAATGAGGTAGTTATCAAACTTGTCATGTGAAACTTTGAATCTTATCAACTTAATCAATCAAACCTGGAACCTGGAGTCTTGTCCTCAATAATGAGTGTGTTGTTTTTTATTTCAAGTCTCTTTCACTCAAGATGACAAGTGCTTTCTTCAACCTGTCCTCTTTACTAAGACAATATTCTATCTTGACAAAAGTCTAAGTTAGAGAATAAAGTTTAATCTCAATCTAATACCTTGTCTTTAAATTGACCAAGGTTTAGTATGATTTTCATAACTTCGACATACAACCTAGATGTCAAGATAATGTCATAACGAATAGATTCATATAAAATGATCAAACCTGAGGTGCATTATTCCTCTGAATGTGTTGGATTTGAGATCCGTCTGGATCTATGACAAAAGATCCCTTCTCCTACAAGTACCCTTTATAATAATAATGCATTTTAAATACATGTAAGTACATATCTTTGATAGTATCTTGCTAGGGTAAGGGGCACTAGGACAATAACACAACAATCCCAACACTTCACAAAAAAATTTACTGCAACTGGTATTGCATTTGGTGTTGGCACTACAATTGGTGTTTCAACTGTAATTGTAACTGGTGTTGCAACTGCAATTGTAATTGGTACTACAACTACAACTGCAACTTAGGGTTTTATGAAGAAATCCTAATTTTTCAACTTTCAAATTTTGGAATTTTGATCGAAGGACTAGATGCACTAAGTTGAGGCGAGTAGGTTGGAGCTATCTGTTTTAAGAAATTTCAAGTTTTACCCCTTGAAACTTGACATGTGCCATTTATGGACTAGTAGTTATGGTATTGGTTCTGGTTTCCTGGTTTTCTGGTTTTTCTGGTTTTCTAGTTTTTCTGGTTTTCTAGTACCAGCCAAAACTAGGGTTTGACTTTTTGAAGGCTCTGGCCACTGAAAAGGTGCGCTCAATGTGCCAATGAGTTTTCTAGGCTAGGGCACACTTCCCTAGATGGTTTTTCGGATGAAATTCTCTTCCAATAAAAATCCCTAATTTTCTTGTACGATAACAATGACATTTTTGGTTACCTAGTGAAAGGTGCTCTATTCACTCAAGATCTGATGCCATGTTAAATTTAGAGATTCTATTAAGTTCTTTTCAATTTAATAGAATGAAAGAAACACAATCAAAAGGTACACAAAATTTATCTTGGGAAACCCTCATGGGGGAGAAAACCCAGAAAAAACTTCCTTAATATAGATTGCCAATACAATGCCAAGATAATAAACCAAACACTAGAGAATATCCAACACTGAAAAATGCACCTCTCTCTTCCTTCTTCCGGCAACTGCAGCTTTCTTCAAACTTGTGCACTATATGAGTGACTTGAGTGAGTGTGAGAATGAGGAGCTATCCTCTCTTATTTATACTAGCTGAGGAGCGCTAGGGTTGTATCTCTTCACCATGATGGGCCGACTTCTTCAACTAGTGGCTAAAGCCACTTTAATTATCCCTAGGGGTTGACTTCTCAAATAGCATGATATAATTAGGGTTTGACCAATCCACAAAAGGGGATTTGGTCATACATAAGCCCCTACATGATCAATACACAAAAGGGGATTGATCTATATGATAATAACTCAATAATAATTAGAATACTCTTTGTAGTTACAATATTTCAACAAAGAGAAGGCCTAGATATGGTATATGTACTTTAGAAATTCAGACACTATTTACTGTGTAAACACTTTAAAATGTTCATAGACCATTCTTTCCTCAAATATCTAGTCAACAAGTTAATTTTGGGGGGGGAGGATCTGTAGATGGCTATTATTATTCCAAGAATTGGATTTAGAAGTCATAGTCAAACTAGTGAAGTTGAATGCAGGACCGATCACCTATCAAGGGTAACCAATGGAGAAGAACCTACTAATTTGGAAGACAACTTTCATGATGAAAATTTATTTTTAGTACATATAGTTGATGAATACTTCATTGATATTATTGAATACTTAAGTACAGGGGTTGCGCCACAAGACTTTAGCACCGCGTAGAAGAAAAACCTAGTAGTCAGAGCTGCAGACTATCAACTCATTGTAGGTCATTTATACACAATGGGCACAAATAGTATTTTTAGAAGGTGTATATTGGAACATGAACAACCCACAATTTTGGTAGAAGCTCATGAAGGTATAGTGGGAGGGCACTATGCAGGAAAATCCACCGCATGGAAGGTATTACGCGCAGGATTGTGGTGACCAACACTCCATAAAGAGGCCAAGGCATATTGCCAGAACTGCAATTTTTGTTAGAGGGTTGGAAAACCCAACAAAAGAGATGAGATGCCCCTAAGACCACAAGTAACTATGTAGTTATTTGAAAAATGGCAAATATACTTTGTTGGACCTATTAATCCACCAAAAAATGTCATGAGATAGATATATCATTACTGCGATTGAATACTTAACGATATGGACAAAAGCAACACCAGTCAAATATTGTAGCACAGAGACAAAAACACACTTCTTATTTGTGCAAGAGATCACCAGATTTAGATGTCCCGGGATATTGATGAGTGACCAAGGCATTCATTTTATTAATAATACCATCATAGTGATGACTGAGGAGTTTGAAGTCTATCACCAGAGGTGTACACCATATCATCCTCAGGCAAGTGGAAAACTAGAAGATTTCAATAATATTTTGGAAAATGCATTGACTAAGATTTTCAATGTTAAAAGGGATGATTGAGACTTGAAAATAGCAACATTACTGTGGGCATACAAGACCACATGAAAGAAGTTGACAGGACACACACCATTCAATATGGTGTATGGAAGGAAACAGTGGTGCCATTAGAATTTCCGGTACCCAGTCTGCGCATAGCAACAATTACCAACATGACAAAAAGAGGTGTAGTACAGATGAGGCTAACTACAATATTATGGAAGGATTTCACCAGGAAGTAGAGAAAGAAAGGGAAAAATCTTGACATGACAGACACATTAAAAAGAAGAGCTTTAAGTAGGGAGACTTAGTTCTTCTCTATGACAACAAATTTTTGTAACACCCTGGTAAGTTTAGAATGCATTGGCTAGGGCCATATGAAGTAAAGACTCTCACATATGGGGGATCTATATAGCTAAAGGACTTGGGAGGAAAAGAACTGAAAGGAATGATTAACGGTAGTCAACTGAAACCATATAGGGACAGTCAAACTACTAACCCTTAAAAGTGACAACGCAGTAAGAAAGTCATGTATATAGGGTACTATAGTAAATATTAGGTAAAAAAATGATTAAAGAAATAAAAAGGGGAAAAAGAAGAAAAAATGAATACAAAAATAGAAAAAGAAGAAAAACACAAAAAGAAGCAGGAGTTGACTAAACCACAGGAAAGTGCAAAAAAAAAGTCGTGTGCATCAATTACTGCGACAACATCGGAATACAACGCACATGAAAAATTACACCCGGCGCAAATGCATGCAAAAAGTGAAAAACAATTATGACCGGGTCTATAAAGGGAAGAAAGCACACGTTAGTTCAACACTTAGTGATTTTTTAGCACAGAGAAAGATATAAAGTGTGTGCCTTAACTAGAATTGTATGAAGAAACGAGTGTGTGAATTAGATAGAAGATGACACCACCAAAGTTCGACACTCCAGGCTAGTATTTACGGGTTACTTGACAGGGCCAAAGGTGCAAGGAAATAATGAGACAACCTGAGAACGTGGTCAAGATTGAATATGTCACGACTTCGGACACAAATTCAATCATCCCGACATGGGTCGAAGAGGAAACATCGACAACGCCGCAAGGGGAAGTAGGGTAGAGTTTCGGGACCCAGAATGGTATCCCTAACCCTAATCCTAAAACGCCCGTTAAACCTGATGAAACGATGGTTCAGCGATAGGGCCATGATGGAGAAGAGGTGTTGGTCGAGGACCTCATCGATCAACCAGACTTGGAGAGGGAAGAAGAGGATGCATAAACAACACAGGAATGCCCACCTACTATCAAACAGAAAAGAAAGGTGAAGGATGCCACATACATCACACTTCCATATCTCCTAGACGCAGTGGTCACTGTGGACGATGTTCTCAAAAAAGTACCAAAACATAGGTACTCAGACCACGATGTGCGTGATGCGACCAAATTCCCAGATTTGGCTGAAGAAAACTACATAGAAAACATATGGGAAATTGGACCCCTAGGTAAACCAATAATGGAGCCCGCGCAGTGGATAACGGGGTTGTACAACTCTGGCATAATGAACCTCATGTATTTACCACACTTAGGGCGCGGTAAAAAAATTGGGCTCTGTGTCAAACAATTAGTAGACTGGGTACATTATGACATCGTTTGGATGGATAGGCTAGTACAGCTAGATGTGGCGTTGATCACCAAGATCACAGGTTTACCTACAATCGGTGCACATCCAGAGGAGTACTTGGATAACAAGATGCACGAGAATGAAATCGTCGAGATGATAAAAGAATAATTTGGCACCATTAGGGAAAACAGGGGCATTGTGCTCAAGGAGATTAATGGAAATGCGAGGAGGTTCGCTAAAAATATTATGGCTTACAAGTTGCTGAGGAAATGCAGAAAAGAAGAAGCTTCAGTAGGATTCATAGCAGTAGCCACGCAGTGCGTGAAAGGAGTGACATTTAGTTGGGCACCGTATGTGCTGACCCAATTTTTCGTTGATTGAAGATATGTGAAGGATAATGGAACCGATTTCCATTAATCTCGGATCATCATTCTTATATCCTTGACAGGATGGTAGGATCCAAAGTTTTCATCCTTCCTGGATAGGAAAGGAAAATTCTATGCAGCCAGATATGAGTCCCTCTAGCAGGCCAAGGACAATTAAAATCAACAAGCAAACAACACATTATTTGCGATGTTTCTAGAAGAAATACAACAATGCACAACCAATGTGTGGCGCATTCCTATAGAGGTAATCCATGAAACAAAATCGATAGCCAGGTTCAAGGCATCCAGGCATCACATGTGAATCCAGGTCGCAAGGGATCCAAAGAAGGCATGGATGGAGATGAAATATTGTGTCACCAAGGAAGAAATTGACTGGATAATAAGAGAATGGCCTACGCAGTGTAATATGCCAGTAGAAAAACCAACAATAAGGCCATCCATGACATAATCCACCAAGCGTAAGGAAAATGTTGAAGCAAGTTCTTCAGCAAAACAAAATAGCCCAACCGATAACACTAGAAAGGTTGCAGCGCAGAATCAGCCATCGGTAAGAAGCGCAATACCTAAAATAACAAGGAGGACAACAACAATGACAAGGAAAGACATCCAACAACAGACTAGAAAGGGGTGTACATCACACGCTAGTGAAGAAAGGGTCCAAGTTACAATAAGTGGGGTGCATCACTCACAGACAACAAGAAAGCCAGTGGAGGTAGAAGGGGCATGTATAAAGAGGAAGTATTTCATGGAAGACCCAATTATCACCCTGACAGAGGATGATGTTGAGTTAGTCGCGAAAAACGTCCAAGATAGGGGGGAAGAGGTGGTTCATGTTGCAGAGGCACAAAGAGAAGAGATCATGGCCAATCTCATAGAAGTCCATGAAACTCTACAACAAGTACAGAGTCAAGAAATACCACAAGCCACAATGTAGCGACATGAAAATACATAGCGACCCCCCAAGCAAAAAGAAGGAGAGGAGACAGTACAGTTGGTAGTACAAGGTAGGGAGACATTCATAGTCACTCACCAAATGATTAGAATGGATCATGAGACTGCATAGAAAACCATGGGGCAAGTTGAGAAATTTGAAGTCGTCATGGTGCAGATACCCACCAAGGCATTATATGGACTCCAGGCCAACATAATGCAAGAAGTGAAATCCAAAGCCCGCATAGATGTGACTAACTTGGAGGTGGGTAGGGGAGTCACCAAAATGTTATAAATCAAATGTGACCAATTGACCTCGGAGAAAGAGGAGGAGAAATAATGCATGGATAAGCTATAATAAGTGATAACAACAGTATACGATCACA
This sequence comes from Picea sitchensis, assembly GCA_010110895.2. Lineage (NCBI taxonomy): Eukaryota > Viridiplantae > Streptophyta > Pinopsida > Pinales > Pinaceae > Picea > Picea sitchensis. The sequence goes on from SNQJ01S0148881.1 coordinate 6,128, forward strand.
TCCTAGACAACACGCAAGCACTAGAGAGGAGTGCAGAGGAAAAGATAAAAATTATTTCAAAAACAATTGAGAGATATAGGCAGGAAATCGAGGAGCTTAAATAAAATATTAATCCTACAACTCCTTTGGAGGTTCGAGAAGAGAGAGAACAACAATTCTCACTCATGATAGAAGAGATGTGAAAAGAGGCAAGTGAAGTCACAGAGCTGTTCGACAGAAATGCACAGATCTGGACCATTTTAGAAGAAGATGAAAAGATCCAACTGTGGCACCAACAAGAGGAGAAAATCAGAAAAGCCATGCAGGAGATAAAGAAATGGCAGAAAACAATGAGTATTACAGAGCACTTGAAGGGCACTCTAGAAATGAAGACTCTGCAGACAAAGTTAAAGACAATGTAGACAAATAAGAAAGAAAGATAAACCCAATTGGAACCCCTCCAGAAATAAGCAACACATATGATTGCGCAACTGGAGGAAGAGAAGATGAGTATGACACAGGAATAGTCATAGGGTGAAACAATATTATAGGAAGAGATAACAACGTAGACAGTTGAGGTGCTAACATACAAAGCTACGCAGATGAGGGAAAAAGGAAAGGAACTAGCAAGGAAGTTCCACAGTTTGGAAAAGGCAGTACAGGGAGTGTGCACCACCTGAGTGGCTCAGGACGAGCCACATGTCAGTGTTGGGGGCCTGCTGGGAATATGCCTATTTTGAGAAGTAGTTCTAATTTGGGCACAGACCTATTTTTTGAGAAAGATCAGTTTTGGGGAAAGACCTAATTTTGGAGCATGCACAACAAGTGGAAAGAAAGCAGCATGTAGAAAAAGAAGGAAAAGCAACATGCAAGAGGGAAAGCAACGTGGTGTGCAGGAAGATAACCCTAACCATGATAGGGTTAGGGTTTTTTATAAGGATTGTAATGACTATAAGCCTATAAAATAGTATAAATAATTACCTAGGAGGTCTAGGTAAAGTGAGAGTGAGATAGGGATATATCATATCATAACAGAGAAGGTTGATTATCATGATTTTGTGGGATTTTTTATTGTAATAAGGTTGTAGAAGAGTTGAGTAAGGTAGTATTTGAGGGTTAGGTCACAGGCTAAGGAGCCTAGTGTGATCTAGTCCGCCTCACAAAGGGTTCTTACCCTCACTCTTGATTGTATTATTGAAGATGTAATGCGTGCAATGCAAGATTTTGCAGTAGATTAAATAAAAGAGTAGAGAATCCAGATCTTTGTGGACATAGCCTTAGGAGGGGTTGAACCACAGTAAACCTTGTGTTATGTGTGATTGTTAATGAATGTTTACTTTATGTTGATCATTAGCTTATGAATGAATGGTTAAACTAGATATATCAACAGACATGCATAGGTTTAAAGATGAATAAATCATAGAAGTACTTGAATAATTAACAAGGATAATGCACAAGGAAGGAAGAACACAACCCTAGATCCCCACTCACTCCTAGACTGCAAACACTTGAGTATTGTAGTCACCCATAAAATCTATCTCGGGTGAGACTCCGCTATACACTTTGTGTGCAACGTTGCCTTCTAGTGTACCAGGAGGGCCAATAGTTTTGAGGGTTTTGTTGGAAACTTGTTGTGATATGAACCTGGGTCAGCCCAAGAAGAAGTAAGAGAGAAACAACTAACACATACACGTGGGGATTGTAGAGATAAGGGAAGTTACAAGGAAAATTTCATATGTGTTCCAGGATTGGTTGACATCCATGCAGAGGTTGATCTAGCAGTACACCTTGGACACATGATGATGTAGGAGGATATAGGGGCTTGCATGACTATCCAGGGGCATATGATTATGAGAGACAGTTCACATGAGCATGGAGAGGTGTACAATGGGATTCAAGGGGACACATTGGATTGCAGGGAGGATACGTACTTAGTGGAGCATGGATATTCCTCTCCCTTGCAGTAGTGTATAGATCTGGGAGATCACCTTCACAGTAGCAGCAATTGCATGAGTGATGATGGATGGAGAGTGATTGACCAACAGTTTATGGAGATACCTACTATTTTACCCAATGGTTGGATTTTAGTGATGAGTATAGGGTATTATTTACCATGGGTGTCGGTGGACGAGATTTTGGTCAATTCCTTGGGCTTGACCAAAGCATATGATACTTTCCAGTCCTACAGTCGATTGCATATATTTATGTTATCCTTTCCCGATACTTTCATAATTCACAACAACACAGGGGGAGATAGACAATGATAAGGGACATGGAGAGTTGGTAGGCCAATACCACGGGACAATAGTGTCTTTACTGCATACATCTTGATAGGTGTGGATCATTAGATATAGATATTTGATACCTTGGGTGTGATGGAGAGTATATTAGGCCATGGGATAGATGATATCTCATAGGTTGATACATATTCATATTCTCATTGGGATGAGGATGGAGGGATTCTGACAGCTATCAGTATGGCACATTAAAAATTAATGGGGATTGGAAGTGATGAACTTCCAAATTTTCCATGGGATCTAGGAGTCCATTTGATTAGTAGTTTGCTTCATCTTATGAGGGTCCAGGTTGCGCCAACAAGAAATATAATTCACTCTTGGATTACTTTGAGAGGGCTTGCTGGGATTTGTTCTATGTGGTGAGACATGTTCTCCCTGTTGATACTCGTTATCGAGTTTGACGATGGATGTACATATTTTGGTTCCACAGGGATACCTTTACAAGTTTAGCTTCTTGATAGCATGCCCAAACATCACAATTATTTTAGCATGAGGATCCAAGAGTGGGGGATCCAATATGTATACGTTGGGTAGACAATCATGATCAGAGTGGTGAAATGTCAACGTGATGGCCCCTTTCAGATATTAGCATGGGACACTGGGATTACAAGGTTGGTAATTTCATTAATTGATGGAGGTGAGTGGATGTTTGAAGGGAAAATCACTTTGATTTTCCATTGAGCTTTAGTATTGGGGGGAGCATGTCACTTGTTGGTGATTCATTGAGGTCTTGTAGTACCTCACTATGGAAACAACATGTTCAGTTGGTGGAGGATGTGTTGGATTTGGAATGGTGTTGGAGGTGAGACTCATTTCGGGTGAAGGTCATGTGTTATTTGTAGGAGACTCGTGGTGTTAATATCTTACAAGACTATACTTCACAGGGCATTGCAGTTCACATATTGATATGGGATCCAGGGAATGGAGTAATGAGTAGTCCAGAGTTTGATGGAGTTGAGTTTTGAGTAGAGAGGTTGTTGGGGGAGTTGACCGAGGTTCTATGGCCCTTGATCATTCTACTCATTAGGAGCATTTGAGTGTCATGTGTGTGAGCACTTGGAGGCACCACATATTGAGGGGAGCCTACTTTGTGTCACACATGTGGATATGGGACCCCGGTATCATATGTATATTGATTCTTTTATTGCTTGAGGACAAGCAATATTCTAGAAGGGAGGACTGTGATATCCCCATTTTTGGATGTTACTATGTTATAGAGAGGGATGCCTTCCAGAGTAGCCAGATGGGGTTAACAAGGAGTTCAAGAAATATTGAGGGGTTTTTTTGGGCCCAACTTGCATATTTCATCATATTTCATCATCAGGATCCATTCCACACATATTGACTTTGGTTTCGTTGCATTCCAACGATTTCCGTAATTTTGAGTTATTATGGGTCTTATTTTAATTAATTTCACTAAGAAGGTCATTTTGGGCATAATACTTGGAGAAACCTCTTAGTGTAATAGCTCATCGGAATAGAGAGGAAGAGAACTACCGGATTAGATCATGAGAAGTGACTTTCAGTGGCCAAAGAATCCAAAGGGATGAATAAATCACTTTTTAGAGGCAAAAAGGTCAATTAATTTATGAAGTGATTTAATTAAAGAAAAATAAAAATAAAGTAAAAGTCACTTGGAGGAAAAAGGTGAACAGGGGGGGATAAAAGAGAGATAGGGGCCTTTATTCTCTCATTATGTTGATTATCATTTTGATGTCTGGCTTCTTGCTAGAGAGCCCATGCACTTGGGGGGTTTTGATGGTTTTCACTGAACAAACCCTAGAGATCAGCTTGATGGTGAAATATCCCACCCAACCGGGTCCAATCTTGTTGACGAAGGTGAAATATTCCTCCCTCGCCATTGTACATCAATTACTATTCAGTTCAGAGGCATCTTGAGAAAAGAGGGTGCAACATAGAGGGTTTCTGCAGAGAGGGCGTACCAGTTGGAAAAGGAGAGTTCGATTTGGTTGGTGGAGCTTGGTTTTGGAATATATCTTGATTGGATGCTCTTGGCCATCATCAGAGCACCATTTTTGGAACTTGTGGGGGTTTTCTAACCTCCAGAATCATTATATTGGAGAATATCTTGTTGAGGGGCACACTAGGGGTTAGGGAGACACTATTTTAGGAGCAGATTGGGTCTCTACAGTTAGGGTAACTCATAATATCTTCCAGCCTACTCATTCTATATAGTTTTGCATTAGTTTGCAAGGGTTTTGGAGCCTTATCTAAAGAGGGAAAAATTCTATGGGATTCTACAGCCAGTGAGGGCACAACTTCAACAAGAGGGGGTTTGGTATTCAACAAGAAAAGTAGTTGATATACAAGATATTTTTCATTCAGCATAAGAGGGCTATTGGGAGAAAATATATTTGTTTTCTATTATATATTGGAGGCATCTTCAACCACATTGTCATTCTACTATCTATGTTCGAGATTTTCTTGCTATTGTATGGAGGTTAGTTATCTTTAATAAATAAAATCATATCTGAGTTTGTGGGCATTTCATTGTGTATATCTATTGCCTTTATTGTTGTTATTTGTCATCTCTATCATCAACAATTTATGCATACAATAAACCATGATCAAACTCAATAACAAGACAAACATGCCAATTGTTTGACAAAATGTTTCAATGCGTTCTATTGTCATAATTATAACAACAAGCTAAATAACCAAACAACGGACATAATGGGAGCTATAAGAAGGTTTCAAACCATCTCATTGGTCACCAAAACACATCAATAACCTATCCTAAAGTTGAGGAACCTAAATTAAGGCATTTGGTTAAGGAAATAGGTCCTACCGTCAAAGTGTTTGACGAAAGTTTCCAACCACATAAGTCTAGTTTTTATATCAAATCTGGTTAGGAACATTACAGTGGTATCAGAGTGAAGATTCCTCCCAGCCTGAGGGGTCTTCCATAAGGGGAAAATATCGGATTTCAGAATGAGCAAGTAGCACGTTGTTCAATTGTCTAAGAAAATGGATAAACAAGAAAAGCTTTGGGTAGAATTGGATCAAGCCATATATGAGTGGATATTAGAAATACATAAGTATAGAGCATGCTGTAGAAAAGGGAAAGAGGATACATCCCCACAAATTAGTGGATTGACAAGAGAACATATTGATCCTACACCCATTAGGAGCAGGTAACTTTTCTACAGTTGCAAAGAGTGTTAGGAGCCATATCACAGATGCAGGGGTAAAGGGAAAGTGCATTACATTGAGGTGCATTATGGCAGTGATGAATAGGATGAGGATGAGGATGAGGCCTTAGATTCCTCATTAGAGCAGTCACAGGACTCTTGTGTAGTTGTTTGATAGTTGGATGGACATAATGATAGTGCATGTTCTTTAACTTCCCTATCAGATAGTGTCGATGAATCAACACCTCAACATAGTGGTGACACTTGTGAGGATTTAGATGTGTTAGCACCTAGTATGAGGTCATGCATAGGGGATATTGTTCTTCCTATGGAGATGAGCATGACAGGGTCCTTATCTTCTCAGGAACCTATGCTAGCCACAACACATGAGGATATCACTGGCATTCTAGATATGGTAGAGGATCCTTGTGTAGTAATAGAACACAAGGGACATGTAGATCTGCAGACCTAGGATGAGAGGCATGACTTGGAGAAAGATGATTATATACATACCTACCAATATGGGGAGAGTGAGTCACTTTTTTTGGGGATTCCATTGATAGATTAGGTTGTGGAGACTAACATCTTGTTGGGATACTTACTTCCAGGATCAGTCTATAGTGATGAGGATGCACTCCTTCTTGGTAGGGATGACCTTAACACATGTCTGGACACATCTATATGGGATCTCGGAACATATGAAATTAGAAGAGTGAGAGCAGAGGAGGATACAACTTCCCATATAGGATACAGTGTGATTCAAATGGGGGTAGCAGTTGGTGATGTTATGCAGTGGCATACAGGAGGACTCAGTAGCACAGTGGATAGTGGGCATTTTAGTGCCTTATCTTTTTAGGAGTGTGTTGTTGGGGATTCCCTTGTTGACACTAGTTGTGAGAGTCATGAGGTAGCACCTCAACAGGATTGTGATCAGGAGTCACGACACTTAACAGGTTAGTTGAGAGTTAGTGAGGACATGATCATGGAAGCCACTAGAGGCATTGATGATACATACACATTGGTTGTAGGATATTGTTGGAGGGTCTCGATGGCACATGATAGTTCAGATGGGGGACTTGCCATTGATGACTTCCATACACTCAGGGAGAGAGTGATCGTGATGAGGGTCGACTACCAACAGTTGTTGATGGATATAGATTACCTATTGGAGGTTGGCGATATGTATCACAGGGCACTAAGGAAGAAGGATATTGAGGTTGACCAACTCACTCATGAATTGGTGAGAACATGAGGATTCTTGGAAGGCACATAGACAACCCTTCAAGAATCAGGGTCCAGATTAGAGGAGCTCCTTGAGGAGACTAGTCAGGGATCCTCTATATCTATCTCGACAAAGAGTCAGATATATTCTTCAGCTACATTTCTAGAGGGTGTTGATGGTTTGGAAGAGGGGAACCAGTTGATGCAGGAGCATGAGGAGTACCCAATATCGCTAATGGTTATGGATAGATATGACCATGAGATGTTGGAGGATGTCTGAGTGTCACAGGGACCACCATTCATGGGTAGTTATGAGACATTTGGTCATACACACACATGGGGATTCTAGAGTCAGGGGTAGTTATGAGGACACTTTCATTTGTGTTCCATGATTGGTTGGCATCCATGCAGAGGTTGATATGGAAGTACACCTTGGACACATGATGATGCAGGAGGATATAGGTACTTGCATGACTATCTAGGGGAATATGATGATGAGAGATAGTTCACAGGAGCATGCAGAGGTGTACAGTGGGATTGAGGGGGATGCACTGTGTTGATGTTTGAAAGTGCAATGATGAATACTATGATCGCAAATTATTTCCAAGCTTTATTATTTATCTATATTAATAATATACTAGTAGGTGGCACCCCCTTGTTATACTCATGGAAATATGGTGGATAAGAAGTTCTTATATTTTGTTTGCCTATGTGATGGTAGAAACACAGTTTTCTATAGTTCATTTCATTTGTTTCAAATCATAGTTTAAAATTTTTATGGTAATATGTGGTTGGGCGATTAAAACATGGAGCTAAGTGGTTTGGATTATCTCTCATAAAATATGATAATGTTTCCCTTTTGAAAGAGAGAACTATACTCAAGTTTTAATTTTGATGTTGTGTATTGTTCATGGCGAAATTTGGGTGATATTCACCCTTGCTACTATGGTTGTGCGCATTGTTTAAGTTTCATAGTGGATTGTGTTCCTAGAACATTGTCATTCGAAGGAATTTGATATTAGCAAGGGGTGATGCACTTTAGGCTATCACGCACTTTGAAAAAGTAATATGGCAATTTTGGACTTTTGGTTGATTAATGGTTTGAATGTAGCACTATGGTGAGTTGGCTAGTGGGATTGACTCATACTAAAAATTGAATGAATATCTGAAGGGAGAAGCGGCGTGCAGTAAATGCACGTCCCTCAAACTCCCCTCGATCCCATCACCCTATTAATTCTTACATTTTTGGCTCTGGTAGTTGCTTCTGCTCCACCTTGCCTGGTTGTGGAGAAAGTATACAGTCTAGGTTTTTATCCTCACACAGAATTTTACAGGTATGGGATGTCTTACTTTTCCATCCATCAGAGTTACTCTGCCTTTGAATCAAATGTTGGCTCTAGTTGCTTGTGGTTTGTGTGATTCTCAAGATGTTATGATGTTTTGGAACTGTGTTTATGCTCGCATCTTTGGTTTCATGTGGTGGTTTTCCTAGGGTTGTTGGATTTTAAAAGTTGGTCGTGTGTTCCTTGTTGTGTGTAATTGTTCACTAGAATTATTGAGTAAATATTGCAGTGGAGCATGCTTTGTCATGGTTCTTTTTCTGGGTCTAGGCTCTCTATTGAATTTGGTTATCCTAGTTTGCCTAAACTATGGGATTTTTGAATACTCCACCTATATATTGACACTACTTGTCTCTGTGGCTAAGTGTACCCATGCCATGTTTCAACCCTGTGGGTTTTATGTGAACTATGATTGAAGATTAGAGCATTATGTGCCTTGTCTTGGAAAAATCCTTAGTTGTTAGGTTGCTTTATATAACCTCACCTCCATTATTGCCTGGTAAATGTTATACATTATGAGAGAATTGCTACCCCTATTGTTATGAGAGAACTATTTGTGCTTTTTGGTTGGACATGGGTTTTTATTTGGTCGCTCATTATGCAGTGTTGGAAAAAGGGTTGGCCTCACCTGTTTGTTTTGGAAGATGCAGTTTGTTGTTCGAAGCCCATAGAGTTGAGACCAATGTTGCATATTATTGTTTTTGTGATCGATTATGATAGGGAACCTATGGAATGAGCTCTTTGTGCCATTCAACCACCAAACTCTCTAGTCAAACCACCTATTGTCCCTACCACTTACTATCTTAAACCCTGAACATTACATTGAAAGTGTATTTACTCCAGTTTGAAGTTGATGGGAGCACTATGTTTTCTCGGTTACTTGGGCATGATTTTGTTTGGTCCCTTGCTTGGTAATTATGGAAGAGATCTATACCCACCTATTAATTTGAATCTCATGTTCAAAATATTGAATGTTATTTTGGTTCAATCATTATGTTGATTGTATAAAAGGAGAACCTATGTTAGAAATATTTGAGGCCCGAATAAGAGTGATAATGTCGAAAATAATTACATTGAACAGTGGTTAAAAAATGATGGATATGTGTTGTTTGTAAACACTATACGTGTCCCTGTTGGATTAAAAGGATTATTATTGGAGTTAATGTTATGGTCGTGGCTCAAAGGCTATTGTTGTTTCTTATAGTGATTACGATGTTGTTCGTTATGAATGTCATATAATGATAATGTGGGTACAATGGTTTCTACGATTACATGATTCTAGGCATACAGATTATTGTGTAAATAATTTGGAAGCCAACAAGAAAATTTGTCAAAGAAGATATCAGTTTGGATTATTATTTGGAAAAATATTACTTGTTAAACTTTGAAATTCTGGACAAAGATATGGTTTGATTGCGTTTAAGGTAGCATGTTTTGATTTGTTTATACTTGAACATTATCCATATGTATTCCCTATCATTCTACCATTTTTTGCTAATTACAATCCCCTCACAATCTCGATTTCATTATTGCATCCATGTTTTGTGATATAAATTTAAAAATAAAAGTTTGTGTAGAAGCGACAAAAGGGATAGCATAGCAAGTGTTGGTGATTGATATTTTGATATTTTTATACATAGTTAGATTGTTTGGTTAATTGTTGAACAATATCCGTATATGCATTCTCTATAATTCTACCATTTTCACTAACTACACTCCCTCCATATTTCCCATGAACCCTATCACCCCTTGTTCACATGGAAATTAATGAATGGTTTGTAATTAATGGATTTGCATGTATCTCATGTCAATTTTTGAGCCAAATTTTGATTCATGTAAGCAGAGTGTCATGTATGGTTTATTAAGAACTTCATTATTGACGAATTGTTGCTACAGGATGAGATTTTTCAGTAGAGGCAACAATGGCTGAAATAACAAAGGCTAGGGGAATTGGAATCAAGACCATAGGAGGCCTAGATTTTCTATCCATTTTGACGTTGATCCTAAAGAATTGAACCAATTATTCCAAGTTGGGTTATTTTATTGAGTTGGCCATGGGATAATGCACCCTCAACCAAAGAGACCCCCTTTTCAACCTCCTCAGAATATCGCTGGCATTCTCGTTCCTCTGCATGTGCCTTTGCATCCTAAAGTCCCCGCAAATGATGGTTGGCAAGAGATCGTCAACCAACCTGTGTCTCACCATCGTGGTTGGCCCACTATGTCATTGACTTTACAACCACCTGTCAATCCCAATGTCCAGATTTATCGTGTTGTTTCGCTAGTTCAGTCTTCATGCACCAGTAAGAGATTGAAAACTGATATTCCCCAACCTGTGCAAGACAAGGGAAAACAGTTGCCTCCCCTTCTTCTCCCTCCAATGATTCCTTGAAATATGTGTCTTCCCGACTACTTTTGAAGGATGACTGCTCCCATGTGATCAAAGAGATACAACCCCAAGGGTCAAATCAACCACGGGATACTTTCGAGAAGTCTAAGGGAAACCACAGTGGAAAAAGGAAAATTGCCTCACAAAGTGGCAAATATGGTTTTTGAATAATGTGTTTTTATGATTTCATTTGATGAGGACAATGTTTAATGGTTGTCAACATTTTTGGATAGCAAGCTCTATTTTCATATTTTGTGGACAATGTGGATAACGTGGATATATATATTCTTTTTTGGATATGATATAAATTATTTCCGATATTTAAATATCCAGTTTGAAAGTTATTCAAGGGAGTTACAAGGGTGGCATATGGTTAAATTTTTTTATTTTTTTTATTTTAGTATTATATTGCATGATTTAAAAGGAAGAAATGAAGAGAGTCACAAGGGGTCCCACCTACCTAGTTATTATTAATTAAGACCATTAACTATATTATTATTATTTATTTCTCCTAAACTAATTAGTTAGGTTAAATTAACTTAATTGAGAAAGTAGTTGAACTTATTCAACTTATTTGGAAGGAATAAAAGTTGAATGAGAAGAAGAGACAAAGGAGAATAGAAGGAGAAAGCAAGACTAAGGTTTGCTCTTTAGTTACATGAGATAGTTTCCATTTTAATTCATTTCTGATTTTATTCAAAACCTAATTCTCTTCTTGACAGTAGGGTATTATTGTAAACAGGAAGGTTCAAGACTGAACCACACTTTTCAGAAGCTTGTTTTAGAGGTGTTGATCCATCCTTGATAGTCTGTGTATTCTTGTTTGTTTGTGAATTGAGTTTCATGGCTGATAAAGGATATCTTGTAGAGTCAAATTGGAAGTAGTTTGTGGAAAGTTGATCCAGATTATTAATTTCAGTTTTACTTTACTGTTAGAGTCTTTTTGTATGGTGTCCATCGAAGATATCTAAATCAAACTTTGGTCCATGCCCTCACAGGGGTTTTGTAAAGAGAAAACATTTTTGATATGTTAGAGTGAAATAAAATCAGATTGTTATTCTATCTCATATATGTGTATTTGTGACTTGGTTACTTTTCTCTTTTTGATCTCCATGTTTACTTAATCGCAAATCTATGTACATTATAGAAGTTTTATTTTATTTTATTTTTGCAATGTATTTAAACTATAAATCAGCCTCAGTCCTTGTAATTAATACTTGTGGATTGAGAGAATGTTTTGAGGCTACAAACCCCTGGGTGAAATTCCCAACTATCTTGTCTTATCCATGCAAGATCTGAAAATGATTGAGTAAGGTAATTTATACCTTTTCCTCAACATTTATTTGTTGACCATACTAGGGAGATCTTCCATATCTCTCTGGTTGATTGTATTCATAATTATCATTGAATATTTCTTCTTTTGTTTTTTATTCTTTGGTTGTTTTCTTTTCCTCATGACAGTACCTGCTACAAGGCAACCCAATATTGAGCACGGTCTTAAATACCAAACCAGAATTTTCCTTAACTTTACTTAATACCATCTTAGAAACTACTAATACTCGGGCTGAGCTAGAACGCTCGTGGGAAGTAATTGAACAAGACATAAGTATTCGTGAACACTAGGAGGCCAAACAAAGGCAGCCTAGAAATCAACTGTATCTCTCTTTTTCCTAAAGTTGATCTTCTTTTTCATGTCCTTAAATCCTCACATATCTAGGAGAAAAAGAGGATTATCTCTTGAAATCACTCCTATCATTGAAATAGGAAGAAGGAAAGCTATTATGTCAACCCAACAAGGTACTCTAAGGAGAACTTTGTTTGATTCAGCTAGTTCACTTTTCTCACCCACACCCATCATTTACAACATGGCATCTGTAGGTGGCTCTAGTGGTACTATAGGTGCCTCATCATATCAACCTTCAGCCTCATCAGTGATTGGTAGTTTGTATAGCCATCAGGTTCATGTCCAATCTACTACCAACCCTGCCAAGATCATCAAGAAGTATGGGATTTTCCAATTCGAGGAAGATTCTACTATTACCCCATGGTATGTATCTTCTCCCTTGAACCTAGTGCCTACTACTCGTCCTTTACCAAAATTTAAAGAGAATATACCTAGGTTTTCCGGGAATAATACTGTCACTACAAATGAACACTTGGTAGCATTCTCTAATTCCTGTCAAAATATAGGAGCTAATGATAATGATATCTGCATGCGCCTATTTGTCAACTCTCTCGAAGGGAAAGCAGTGGAAATTTTTTTTGATCTCCCTCCCAAGATTCTTTCCACTTGGGAAGAGTTAGTTTACTGGTTCAAGTCCACTTATGGGCATTCTAAGATCCCAACCGAACAATTACGGGAATATAATAACATTGCGTACAAAGATGGTGAGACTATTAATTCTTTCAACCTTCGTTTCACCAAGTTGTATAATCAAATTCTCGAACTTATTCACCCCCGGAAATAAGTTGTCTGTATATATTACTATAATTCTCTACCTTCCCCTTATCGTCGTAGTCTTGAAGAAAAATATATTGATAACCTTGGTTTTGCCCTGCATACTTGTCTAGAATATGAAGAACAACTAGAAAGAATAGGTCTCCCCAAGGGGGACTCGGTTAAGCAAATGGACATGTCTTCCATCCTACAACTTGTAAAGGACATGAACAATAATATGAGAGAATATGAGCGAAATTGAAATGTCCCTTCACTTACTCTTGGGGAATCATCTTCTTCATCACCACCTTTTAGGAATACCAATGAAAACAACTTTCAACCCAAAGCCATCATGTCTTGCAGTTGGTGTAAATTTTGCGAGGAAAATCATGAGGAAAGTACTTGTGAGGTAAAGAAGAGTGGCAGAGATAAAATATTTGCAAAAAATCCTGAAACCACCATTGTTGTTCTAGATTGGGCATAACTGAAAGATGTCATAATCATAAACACTAAGAATAAATCCTATTCTTCAAAAGGAAAATATGATCCCCCTTGTACTTCTTCTAGTCCAAGATCATATTCACAAGATGCCATTGTATAGGATACCAAGACTCTTGAAATTCAAGGAGTTCCCTCCCCTCTTCCCTCTTCCAAATATAACATTCTCAACCAATTGGCTAATATCAAGGCCGATGCTACTCTTCTGGACATGGTTGTCATCCCTGAACAACAAAAGCATCTCAAATTTTTTATGGAAGGAAAATATTCCACCATAGACAATCTTTCTGAAGAGACTAAAGAAGAGGATTCTATTGTAAATAAAGTAGGAGTAAATAACTTTAGACACCCTGTAAAAAACTCTCCATTTTCATTTCTATAAAAATTATGGATAAAATATCCCATTGTTTCCTAATTGACGACGGTTCGGGCCCAAGCGTAATGTCGAAAATTATTATGGAAGGCATAGGCTTATCGTGTACTAATGAAAATTATAGAAGCATGTTCTCATATAACAGTCTATAGAAGTCGACTATAGGTGAAATCAAAGACGTGACTTTGGTTTTGTGCGCACATCCTGAAATAAGGACAACCCTTAACATCCAGGTACTTGACATGCCAATAAGTAACTATTCTATCATCTTAGGAAGAGACTGAAAAGCCTTGTCAGGTGGATATATTTCTCTTGAGGGAATACACTTGTATGTTCCTCAAAATGGAAAGAATATCATAGTCCTAAGGGAAGGAAGAATATCACCATATATAGAGAGCATTCCACATCCTAACGTAAACTATGTTGATGAAGACTTAGGAGTGTACTCCATTTTTAATGATGAGGGTAACACTGCCCTGGAGCAAGTTGACCTAGAGGATGGTATGTGGCACATGCATTTCGATTGCTCATGCTCCAATGAAGGTAATGGAACTGGAAATATCTTATACTCACCTGTAGGTAAATTTCACAACTTTTATTATAGGCTAGAATTATCTTGCACGAATAATGTTACCAAGTTTGAAGCATTATTTCTAAGCATTGAAAATGCTTATAATTTAGGTTGTGGACACCTTACATTTTGGGGGGATTCTGAACTTGTTGTGAACCTTGTATGTAAAATCTACTCTCCTAACAATAATTTGATGAAACACTACACCCAATTTGTTTCGATGCTTATATCGAACTTATTATCATTTAACATCACTCATTTTAAAAGGGAACTTAATTCGATGGTTGACATGTTAGATGTATTTGCAGCGTCTCCTACTCGGCAAATTCTGCCTCAAAGATCTGATTGTAATTTTCAATCTTTATATCGTCCTCATATTCCTGACAATGTAGAGTCATGGCAGGTCTTCCCTAGTGATGAAGGCATCTGTGCTTTCATTCAAAATCAACCCTTTAAGCCCAAGGAGATTATATCCATGGAAAACAACAAAATTCTGAAAGGCTTGACTCCTCTTGAAATTTCATTTTCATTGAGTGATGTAGGCAACAAAGAAACGCATAAAGAAGAGGAGTCAAAAAGGAAAGTGGGTGAAACCATTTTCTTAAACATTGGAACACATGATTCCCCCAAGAATCTTAATATAGGTGCCCAATGTACTGATGAAGAAAAGATGAAATTCACTAATTTACTTCGTGAATTTCAAGTTGTTTTAGCTTGGTCATATGAGGATCTTCATGGTTTTGATCCTGCTCTCATACAACATGTCATTCCTATCAAGGAAGGGATCAAACAAATTAGGTGAAAACAAAGACCCATTAACCCCGCACTAGAAGCTACTATTAGGAAGGAATTAGAAAAGATTTTGAAGGCTGGTATAATTTTCCTGGTTAAGTATTCTGAGTGAGTTTCAAATTTGGTCCTTGTTCGGAATGTTGGAAGGTTTACAGTTGGGAGTAAGCTTGTCATTGATGGAATGAACAGTGATGGCAAAGATCAGTAATGGCAAAGAACAGTGATGGCAAGAACAGTGAAATCGTGAAGTGACGAAATTGCAAGGTGGACGAAATCGCGAAGCGGCGAAATCGCGAAGGTGGACAAAATCGCAAAATAGTGAAATCAAGAAGTGGCAAAATCGCGAGAAGATATGGGCCGTAGGATCTGGGGTATTTACGAAGGCTCAATAGCCATTAGATATGGTGAAGCTGCAAGGCGGATAAGTCCAAGAGTCATCCAACTCCCCAAAACTGTGAAGGAATCCTGGCCGTCCATCGAGGACAGTCGTGGACCGTTGATCCATAGGACACATGGTGAAAGATCATCATGTCGTTGACTGGAAAGTCAAAGGAACAGGGTTCCCTAACCTCTCGATTTTGCGATATGCGAAATTGTGAAACAATCTCAGCTGTCAGATCAAGGTTTGATCTGGACCGTTGATCCGACTCCATCTCAAAGTTTCACCTATCGCGACTTGGAGTGATGAGAGCCTCCATCTAAGGAACAGCGAGATGCAAGATCGCGAAAATATCAGGACTGTCAGATCACCTAGAACGTGGACCATCGATCTGAGCTCCATCTCGGAGTTTCGCCTATCGCAACTTGGAGTGACGAGATCCTCCATCTAAGGAATAGCGAGATGTGAGATCGCGAAAAGATCAGGACCGTCAGATCACCAAGAATGTGGACCGTTGATATGAGCTCCATCTCGGAGCTTCGCCTATCATGACTTAGAGTGACGAGAACCTACATCTTAGGAACAGCGATATGTGAAATCGCGATTTAATCACAACCGTCAGATCAAGGTGTGATCTGGACCGTTGATCCGACTCCATTTCAGAGTTTCGTGAATCGCGACTTGGAGAGGCAAGAAACATAACCACAAGAGCGCCAAAATCGCGATATGTGAAATCGTGATATGATCTGAGCTGTTGAATCAAGATCATATCTGAACCGTCGAATCATAGGACAAGTGGCAAGTGATTGGAATTTTGTTGACTTGGAGTCAACGGAGCATGGTGTGGAAACTTGCGAAATATGAAGCACATTTTGGCACAGCCTATGGTCACCGTCGGTGGTCATGAGAAGGGAAGAAGTCAGTTCAGATAAGCTCCATTTCGGGGTTTCGAGGATCGCGACTTGGAGAGTCGAGATGCCTCATCTCCAGATTCACGAAATGCGAAATCGCAAAATCACTTTATGCATAAGCGCGTGGTCACAGCCATTGGGCACATCGATGAAAGATGGAGGAAGAAGCTAGAGGTGCTAAGCTTCACCACAGGGATCCAGAAATGCTGAATTACGAAATGGCGAAACAGGCACAAGATTCTTTATTCTTAATCCAATGGTTCAGGTGAAGTTGAACAAGTTCGAAGGGCTACTTTTTTACTTCACGGTGTAACAGCTAAAACAAATGATGATCTCTTCCAAAGGCCTCGAAGAGGACTAAGTGTGATCGCCAAAGAAGATGAAGAGTCTCAAGGAATCTTCCAGTGGATTGAGGATTATTGATACAGGCGATTGACAGATGGAAGAGCATTGAAGCCTGTAACTGGAATAGAGAAGGTGAGCTCAACTGTCATAAGAGAAGACGAAGAGTCTCAACTGTCAGAGAGGCTGAGGAATCTCAGCATAACATACAGTGATGTTGAACGAGTGGAAAAACGACCAGAGAAGCTGAAGAGTCACAATGATGATCAGACAGAGAACTCGATTTGTGGAGGAAATTGGCGCGGTGTGAGCATGCAGAGGAATGGCTAATATTCCATGCACAAGTTGCACAGAAGGGAGAGGTACACGGTACAGAGAAGAGATGTGTTTGTTGTTGTTGTTGGAGTTATTGTGGTTGTTTTTTTTGAAGGTGATTCATGCGTGAAGAAGGAGGAGAGTGCAACAGCTGAATTGAACAGAAGAGGAACTGTGCAGTGAATGGAGATGGTGCACAGAGCATAAAAAGCAGAAGAACAGACAGTGCAAGTCATGTGTGTAGGAAGGCAGTGAGGAAGATAGAGCAACGAAATGCAGCAGAATAGTGATGAGTCTGGTAAGCCATTGTTGAACATTATATCACTGTAATAAGTTTCAGTAGCAAAGATTTATATTTCAGGGTGGAAGGGAGGTGCT